>SNQJ01S0005226.1:110987-140416 GCA_010110895.2 Picea sitchensis
TGCATTCTGCAAAAATAATACAATTTATACACGTCTTTGACATTCTATTAATGGATTTCATGTAGGTATGAATGGCAACACAAAGGCTCAACACATGTTCATGGTTTCTTATGGTTACAAGGTGATCTAGACATGGAAAATTTGGATTGGGAAGACCCCATGAAAACAAGTTATGCTAAGGATTTCTTTGAAAAATATGTAATGGCTTGGAATCCCTAAAAGGACCATGATACAAATGTACATATGAAGTACATTAAATATTATATGAAGTACACAATGGACATGTTAAACATTCCTTGGAATATTAGTAACTCAAGAATACAGTTCACATGTAAATAACATATCTCATGCTTCTATGAACGGAAAGGTAGTTCCTCTCTTCTATGGCAGGATCATTGGTGAACCATATATTTATGATGTTGTCTCCATATATGTCTCTTCCAATTCCTCCTCCTTTGTCTTCTTCCCTAGTGTTTGAGGAATGTGAGTAACTATTAATAAGAAAATCCTTGATGAACGGCCATAACTTGTTGAAACCACTTGAATATACCCTATTGACATTGCTCCTATTCACCATGTTTTCATCTACAAAACAATTCCTCCTGCATATTCTCTTCATTGTTGGCAAGTAGCTCGACATTATGATCAATAGAATATAATACAATACAACACAAATATTGACTTTATCCAAATAAATATTTTTGAGTAGTCCAATGCCCAAAATCAAATGCTACCTAGATGCTTACTCGCGTCCTCAATAGTCTAATAAAGATGATGAAATGGGGTTCCAAATATATTTTTGTGTGTGATAGATGGCCAATTCAACACCGTCACTTGTTCAAGGCGATAAAGAAGGAACAAAAGTGGCATATATGTAATGTCCCTTTCCAATTGTTCATGATAGAAGATGACTTAGTAGCTTATATGACTCCCACAGGCTATAGTCAACAAAGAAAAGGGAGTCAAGGGGACTTATTTAGTGTCACGGGGTTAAAATATGACAACATATTAAAGTGACATTAAATAAAAATAAATAATAATTACTTAAACATTAAAAAGTGATTTTTAATGTTTAAAATGAATATTGGAGAGAAAATAAGATAAGGGTTTGATTTGGTCAAAAAGGGAAAGATCTAGAAGGAGCAGAAGAACAATAAAAGGATGAGAAACCCTCACTTTATCATTATGATTTGATCTCTCATTTTGGAGTGCTCTTGGAGCCATTGTTTCATTGGGGTTTAGCAAAACCCTTCCACTACCGCAGTTTAGTTTCAATGGTGCAATACCCACCCTATCTAGACAAGAGGGGAGTCCATCTAGGATTTCCATTGGAGCTTCAGTTGGGGTTTGTATTGAGGTATAACAAGTGCATAGGAAGTTTGTGAGGATTTTTTGGAAGAGGCTGAGCCCATATTTCTGTAGGTATCAGAAGGGTTTCAGAGAAACCATGGTTAAAGACATCCTCATGGGTTGAGTACAGGGTGTCCTGCGAGGAACTCTGTGATTGGGAGTTGCAGCAGGTCGTTTGGATTATATCTGTGAGGGTTACAGGAGGGATCATACGGCCATATTCACTATGGATAGGATGGAGCAGTTCGTTGTCGGGATAGGATATCCTTGAGGATTTGACATCATTTATGTGCATCATTCCATGTTTTTCTATTCTAATTATTTTCGGTTAATGGACATTGCAGTTTCCTTGCAACCATTAGACCTACGTGTTTAAGACTATTTTGGAGATGTTATTATATCCATTTTTTATCTTTGTATTGCTGTAATTTGGGGTTTTCAAACCATAATAAGATGCCATGGTTATCTATGTTAGGAGCAAAGTGGGTAGGTTGACTATCCCACCTTTCAATGAGTCTGCTAAAAGCACAGTGAGAGCATGGGTGAACAATTTGTACACTTACTTATAGCTTAACTACATGATAGAGGAAGAGGCAATAAATTTTTCCACCCTATATTTAGAGGGAGAAGCTCATGAATGGTGGTACCATGGTTTAGTAACAATGGGGAATTCCAACATCACCTCATATGAGGAATTCCTCGAGAGGTTGATGGACAGGTTTGATAGGAAGGATCCTGAGATCCACTTCAGGGAGTTAGTGCAGTTAAAGTAGATAGGTACACTAGAGGCATATATGACAAAGTTCCAAAGGATGACAATCATGGTGACCAATATTTCTGAGCAAAGGTTGGCAATGTTGTTCACAGAGGGTCTAGCTGAACCCTTGAGATATTGGGTGAAGGATTTTAGACCACCCACACTATAGGATGCCATCATGAAGAATCAAGATATGGAAAACAAAACACCCAATAAGGTACCAGTGAAACCCTTTATTCCACAAAAGGGTCAGGCAACGAATCCTGCCCAGAAGACATGGATGGGGAAGGACATGATGGATGAGGAGACTCAAAGAGAGTTGAGGAGGAAGAAACTTTGATACAATTTCAAAGAGTCATGGGAACTGGGTCATGGATGTATGGGAAATGTTACAATCCATTACATTGAGGTGGTTTCCAAAGAGGAGGATGACGGTGATGATGAGGGAACTAGACAAAACAATGGTGAGCCATCACACCTTGATGCTACAAATCATGCGCCATTGTAGGAGAACAACAAGGGAGTGACCATTTTCACACTTCTAGGAGTTCCCAAATATTACACCTTCAGGATCAGAGGCATTTTGCAGGGGAAGAGGGTTACAACACTGATTAATGGTGGGGCCACCCATAACTTCATTAATGATGAATTAGTCACCAGGAGACAAATCCATGGAGAGGAATTTGAAGGATTCAATGTGGTAGTATAATATGGGTACAACATGACATGTACTTAGAGGATCATGGGATTAGAAGTAACATTGGGCAATTATACATTGACCGGTGATTTTTATGTCATATATTTGGTGGAAAATCATGTGGTGCTAGGAGTCCAGTGGTTGTACTCATTGGGATATGTCCACATGAACTATCAGGACATGAGGAAGGATTTGAGGAACAAGAGTGAGCAATGAGACATCCTAAGAGTTATGTCGACAAGTTCCCCAAGGATTGTGTCTAACCAATGCATGGAGGCCCTTTTTAGACATGTGGATGTAAATTGTTGTTGGCGCTACACTTAGTGGTAAGACCCTAGTTTCAAGTTATTGGTTTACCAACAAAACCCTTCATACATCGGCCCTTTCATCATCACCTGCTTACGTAGATAAATTCTTACCAACGTATCTATTGGGACTGCAAGAACCGGGTTTTTGTAGTAGTACGAGAATGGGAGGTGACCATTCTATTCATTCTTCACTATTATCGTGCACAAGTCTGTCTTTATCCTTCGAGAGCTACTTAAACAATTTAGGTTCATATTACCATTATATTCCCGATTACAACATAAACCATTAATTTACCAGTCATAGTAGTTGTGCAATGATTATACATAATACAATTCTAATATAGTAAACATCCAAACAAAGTCCATGAAAAATCACACAAAAGACAGTTAGCACAAGATTTAATGTGGTTCACCTAACTCTGGGTTATGTCCACAACAACTAGATTCTTTATTATGCATTCAACAATTGCTTTAGGCTTGTGCACTGTGCTTACAAAGATATAACATGGTTATATTTCTCTTCTCCTAGCCTAGCCGCTCTGCAGTGCAAGCCTCTCTCCCTCTCTGCATTCTCTCCTTAGCATCCAGAAATGGGTTCCTCTATTTTATAGAATAGAAAAAAATCATCACAATAACTATCATAGAACCCAACAATGAGGAGGAACATGAAACATTATTCTCCCATCCCATTACATATTTATACATACATTATAGGGCTTAAAACCCTACTTTTTCCATCCCAAAACCCTATTACAATGCATGACTACTCCAGCTAACTGGTTGTTCAGAATATTTTCACTTGTTTTTCCCTCTGCAAGTTTCTTTTTCACTATAACTACTATTTTTCCTGCTTTTTCACGTCCTTCCATCTTTAGCATGTCGAGTTGTCATCCTTCCTTTTCGCCCAATTTCTTCTCCTTCTTTCTTCTCTTCTTTATTATTCTCTCAACTTTATTCTTCTCTCTTATTTATTGTCTTTTTCTGTGCATGATCCTCCTGAATGCACCTCGACTGTGCATTTTCCTCCTCGATGCACCTCAACTATGCACTCCCTATTCTTCCTTATTCCTCTATGCACTTCTTCTACACTTAGTATTTTTATCAACATTGTATCCCAAAACTGCCTATCCAATATCCCCCCAACACTCACATGTGGCTCATCCCGAGACACTTAGGCATGTTGCCTGCCCCTCCATGCCTTGATGAACCTTTGGGAGGCTCCCTTGGCTACCTCCACTTCCTTTTGCATTGTCTCATTTGTTTCTCCGATCTCTTTGCCTCCCTATGCAGTCAAGGTTGTAAGTTTCTCTTCTGCTTCATGGGATGCTTGCTTCACCTTGCCCTGTATAGTGGCCAGTTCACTAATCACCCTTACTACTTCTTCCTGCAGTAGTCCTAAATGTTGGTGAAGGATCTTCTGTTGATCCCTCAAATTATTCACAAAATATGCACAGATTCCAATCCAAAATGGCACATATCCCTAAAATTTCTGTAGCTTTCTTGAGGCATCCTTGTCCTTTACTTCCATGGCATCTCCCCTGGTGAAGATGATGGATATATGCCATTATAGGTGGCAGTAACCAAATAGGCAATAACAATGAAAATTTATTTGAGCTTATCAAAATATGACAACATAGAGATAGGGACAAGTGGATACATGACGTGGCAGGTGGTATTGGTTGACATGTTTTGGGTTGTTGACAGGATTCAGGAAAAAACTCTTCCTATGTACATGCCTTCAGCATAATAACATTGGACAAATAGTTTTAGAAATGATAGTATTCCTTATTTCAAACTTTGTGTGTGAATTTCCCTCTCTTTCTTCAAGGAGCAATATCTATAATGCTAGCATAGCATATAGGTTTTCCATCATGCTACCATAGCATATAGGTTTCCCATCATGCTACCATAGCATATAGGTTGTCAAATGGTCTATACACCACCCTTCGTGACATTCAATGCAATTCAAATTCGACGACTATACACCACAAGACAAAGCATTCAATGCTGCATAATAGAATGAATATTAAATCCCTTTGTGTAGTGTCGAAAGCAAAGAAAGATGAGTAAAACAACATTGGATAAAGAGTTTTAGAGATGACAATATTCTTTAATTCAAGCTTAGAAGAAAAAAGTTATATTGAAAAGAGGAAAAAATAAAATAATAAATATACTATAACTTATGATCTTATGAAAAAGAATAAAAGAAGTTGCGCCTTCGTCTTTTGAATGTCATTTCTCATATGATTATGGGTTATCTTTAATACATAGATGTTAATTAATATTCCATATTAATAATTAAATAGTATGATGATGATGATGATTAACTTCTAGTGAGACCAAATTGGTTTATCATACCTTAAGAAGGTAAGGAATTACTTGGAATTCTTTAGAATTTTCTTTATGTGTTCCAAATTCCTATTTATTATTATCATTGTGGTCTCTATTCCTAACAATACTTTTCCGATTTCTAAGTATTGATCATTTGTTTTCCTTCCTAACTAATTTTACCTTTTGAACATCCTTTCTTAATTTAGCTTGGTCTTTTGGAATGAGGTCTTCATTTATAAATATTCCCAACCATTTTAAGCTTCACGATTACTAAGTATGTCATATTTATGCTCATTACAACTTACTTTGACATAGATTAACCTATCTTTGTGTTCGATTATTTTTTTGAGCCTCTTTGCTTCTATGATGTAATTTTTTTCTATTTGTGATGTATCTTTTAGTTTTTCTTTTACTATTGTTAGTGTCCTCGTCCTACTATTCTTTTATACCAAAAATTATTGGGTTGAAGGCTCTTTTGTTAGGTTCATGATCCAACTCAATTAGCTTATTTATTTTCTCTTTGATGGGTTTGATATCCAAATTTTCCAAACTAATTAGGGCCAAACTGTTAGTTAGTTTTTCTTCTATATCTTTAATCATATCTCTCATGTTGAAATTTTCTTTGACCTCTCCTTCTTGGGTTGTTTTTTTTTTGTTTTTCCATTTTTTTATTCCATATTCAATTTTATGCAAGTGAGTCTTGAACCCTAATATTTTTTTCTCTATCTGTGTCTAAATATTCTCTTCTAACAATCTAAATTTGGTATCAAACATTGCCATTAACTTTGTTTAGAGTTTAGCTTCTCTCTCTACTCTTCTTTCCTCTAATGATTCTATATGTTCATAAAGAATCTCTAGGGTGAATTTTGTAGGCCTCTACTCTCCTTTTCTCTAATGATTCTATATGTTCATAAAGACTCTCTATAGGCCTCCCCTTAATAGGTTGAGGTTTTGGAGCATGTGGTGAAGTAATCATATTGAAAAGAAAAGAAAGCAAGTGAAGGAGATTATGCACTAGAGTTAACAACGCCAGGAAACCACCATTCTAATTTTAGACCTCCTCCTCATTCCCTTCACATTCATGTCAAAGTATCATTGTATGTATAAACTCTATAGAGTAGAAACCCTTCATCGTTCAAATTCACCACAGGTATAAGCTTTCGAGAGTAGAAACCCTTCAGTGTGTATGGATGTATATATACACCCTACAGAGTAGAAACCCTTCACCATTCAAATTCACCAAAGGTATAAGCTTCTGAGAGTAGAAACCCTTCACCGTTTAAATTCACAACATGTATGAGCTTTCGAGAGTAGAAACCCTTCACCGTTCAAATTCATATTCAAATAAACCCTTTACATTCACCACAGAATATAAACCTCATTTGAAATTCACCATAGGTATAAACCTCACTTCAATTTTACGATTCAATTCACAACATAGTAGAAATCCTTCATCATCCAAATTCATGTTCAATTCACCTCAGAGTATAAATATCCTTTCAAATTCACCATAGGTATTAACCTCCATTCAGATATATCCTAGAGTAGAAACCCTTCACTATTCAAATTCACTATCCAATATACTTTATTTAAAAATGAATTAAAAAATAAAAATAATAACCTAATAATTATCAAATTTGAATGCTATAATATATTTTTATCATCAATTTCTTTCATTTTTAAATTCCATGAAATTTAAAATTTATACTTCTACTTTTAAAGATAAAAATTTGACCAATTAGTTATATGAGGAGAAACATTAATCACCATAAAATGAGTCAATGTTTGAATCACTATCATTTCATCCTAATATTTAGATGGTGAATAATATGTATCGAATGGACATGATGCACCAAGCAATAACTAATGATTAGCTCACTGCATGGTGCTTAATGTTTCTCATAAGATGATACCCCATTAAATATAAGTGTCTTGAAGATGTCTTCTAGGTCACGACACCCCTCCCAAGCTACTCTTGAAACCTGTCATCCAAAACAACTTCCCCCCTGTCGTTTTTCCAAAACTTGCATGGCAGTTGTGTCGTTTGTGTGTTCTCTCCATCAACTGTATTGAGTGGACAACCATCCAAGTAGCACCATGTCGATACTCTCCAACAACATTTACATACATGCAAACTCAAATTAATAGATTGAGGAAAAGGATTTCAAGAGAAGAATGTTTATAAAATTCATGCAGCTGGACATTACCAAAGACAATGTTTTGTCCCACTCTAACTTGCACAACGCCTTTGAGATCCTTAGCTTCCTCACCTTTAGAATCATATTGGGATGGTTATTGATATTTGAACTCCAACATTTCATGAGCAATTCTCATATAACTAAATTCCATGATAGTATAGACCATGTAGCTACCTCTTCTTCAAGCAAACCTCTGCTCTAGATGAGGATCATTAGAATCTATCACATCCATCACGAGAGGGTTGAATTCTAGTTTTCATTCAAATTATAGAGCTACTTAAACATATCCATTGCTTGATGAACTTAAAACGCAAAAAAAACCATTTTGAAAATCTATTTGTTGTTTTCTAAAAATGTAGTTGGTACTTTTGAATAACAATGCTTTAGGAAGAGATTAAAACACAAATCAGGCCCAAGAATCCTATGGCCACCCATGGGTAGTGTCGCATTATGATCATGGTGATCTCATATTCATGATTTCTAAGTGCAAAGTCTCATCCATTATATAATATGTCGAATAGCTCAACAATTTCTCAACTTATGCGAAGGACAAATTTTATATTGGTGAAATCCAAAACCAATTGTTCTAAATTTGTTAGATCATGGAAAAATTGCATGGTAGGATAATACAATGAATATTTTGGATTCTCAATGACACTCTTATGAATTTTCTAAGAATGATAATATATTGAATTTTTCATTTTGATACAAATGCTTTTAAGTAGATAGGCTTTTTTTGGTGGAAATGGAAATATTCAATTAACGACGTTATGTGAAAAACTCCACTATCCATGAGAAAAGTATATCGAGTTCGTTCCAGCATATCAGGGAAAATTTGGAAATGTGTACATTGAGTCTCACTGCTTGTTTATCCTACTAACGGATTCTTGTCATTTCTGAAACTATTTGTCGAACGTTATTTTATCCATGCTTTTGACATTGCGTGGAGTGCCAAGGAGAGAAATTTAAACACAAAGTTTGAAATATGAATTACTATCATTTCTAAAATCTTTTGTCCAACGTTAATTTATCCATTTTCTTTAGCTTTCGAGAAAATAGACACCAACTTAGAAACATCGTTATCCCATTATGAAGTAGAATGAGATAATCTTCCATGATAATTGGGCCCAAGTCATGTGCAATATGAGTGAACACTAAAAAGAATAATTATTTTTAACTAAAATTGTTCAATCACAGATTTCTCTAAGTAAGTTTACATTTTCTTTTTGTTCGAGAAACTATTTACTTTTAATGAAACACCACTCAAGAAGACGCTATCAAAATGATTTTTTGTTCAAAGTAGGTTCTAGACAGTTAACATTAAGCATCATGATATGAACTAATCATTATCTCATTAATCCATTGCATGATGCTTAATGTTAATCATCTTTTATACAAAAAAAAATCAATACTGAAAAATGCACTTAAAACATTGTTTCGTTATCTCATGCATACATAATTAACACTTGTAGTGCTGAGTCGGATTTCAACTTAGCCATACATAAGAATTATAAAAACCATAGGTCTAGTGCCTAACATTATATTATATTAACAACAACCACGTTTAAGTAAAAGTGGTTGAGATACGACGAACCTATCAAAACACTTAACATTATAAATTTGAATACATATATTTTTAAAAATATTATTAATGAAACACCACTCAACAAGAAGCTATCAAAATGATTTTTGTTCAAAGTAGGTTCTACACTGTCAACATTAAGCACCATGATATGAAGCAATCATTAGATTATTACCTTTTCATCATGTTGGATAGTGAATAGTGTGTTTCCAATCAAAAGACATTGAACCTGTTGTTCCAGAGTCTGTACTTAAGGCTAGAAAGTACAGGGTCTAGGCATCCGAAAGTGGTGTGAAAGATAAAAAAGGGGGAGGATCAACCTTTGGGAAAGGAAGCTAAGGATGATTTCTAAGTTGCCTTTGTCTCACTTCCAAAAGTTTCTGGATGCTTATATCTCGTTCAATGGCGGCCCATGAATGTTTGAGTTCTACTTGGGTGGTGGCTATTTTAAGTATGGTGTCGAAAAGGTTCAAAGCGATGATGGTTTGATCTGACAAGTTGGGTTCAATATTGGGTTGTCTGGCGACGGGGACAGTCATAGAGGAATAGGGAAAGTTAAAGGAAAGTTCAAGGTTTAGGATGCTACCTCAATTTTTGGATCATAAAAAGAGTACTCTCGAATCTGAAATCACAGATAGAATGCAAACCAAAGGACTTTTCCCGTAACTGAGTTAATTTTTAATAAATCATGTGAGAAATGTGAGAAAACATTAAGTTGTCTTTAATGCGAGGCTCCTATCAAGGGAGAATCTCACCCTGTAAACAAAAGAAGAAAAAGACAAGAAGAAATATGATGAAGCATAAAATATAAAGATCTAAAAAAAAAGTTCACAGGTCTTGTACCTGCTGATAACCGATACAGAGGAAAAACTGCAAATGATTAGACGTCTAAAAGTTGATCACCACGGTAGAGGTTATACTAAATTGCAGTGAAGCATTCATTAGACATATATATGCGAAATGAAATTGAATATAAGATAACAGAGGAAACAAACTCATAACTCAGTCTTGACAGAATCATGAATCTTCAGATTTCTTTGTATTAATTTTCAAACGAAAAAGTCTCTATTACAATCGGCCAAAAAAGGTCCAGCCCCATTTCCTTCTTCAAAATGCCTATATATACAAACTTCTGAACATTTGAATTTCAATCGTTCCCAAAATTTTTGGTTACAAAATGAGAAGTTCAAGCGTTTCGCTTCTTTGCCTTTGTCATCTTTCATGCCGGTGGAACACCTTCTTTTCTTTACTCTTCAGGTTCTAAAAATAGAATAGGCAGACACTTCTCATTATTTGGTACCAGGAACCTGTCCGTTTGCCTTCTTGGTGCAAGTGACGCACCTCTCCACCAACTGGGCTATCAACCTAAAAGTCTCTGCTTGGTGGTTTTCCTCGAAAGTGTAACAATCCTTTGCTAACTGTGGCAACCTTCCTCCCACTTGTCGGTCTTCGACGATGATAGAACATAAATGTACTCTCGAATCTGAAATCACAGATAGAATGCAAACCAAAGGACTCTCCCTGTAACTGAGTTAATTTTTAATAAATCATGTGAGAAATGTGAGAAAAAATTAAGCTGTCTATAATGCGAGGCTCCTATCAAGGGAGAATCTCACCATGTAAACAAAAGAAGAAAAAGAGAAGAAGAAATATGACAAAGCATAAAATATAAAGATCTAAAAAAAAATTTCATAGGTCTTGTACCTGTTGATAACTGATACAGAGGAAAAACTGCAAACGATTAGATGTCTAAAAGTTGATCACCACGGTAGAGGTTATACTAAATTGCAGTGAAGCATTCATTAGACATATATATGTGAAATGAAATTGAATATAAGATAACAGAGGAAACAAACTCATAACTCAGTCTTGAATGAATCAGGAATCTTTAGATTTCTTTGTATTAATTTTCAAACGAAAAAGTCTCTATTACAATCAGCCAAAAAAGGTCCAGCCCCATTTCCTTCTTCAAAATGCTTATATATACAAACTTCTGAACATTTGAATTTCAATCGTTCCCAAAATTTTTGGTTACAAAATGAGAAGTTCAAGCGTTTCGCTTCTTTCCCTTTGTCATCTTTCATGCGGGTGGAACACCTTCTTTTATTTACTCTTTGGGTTCTAAAAATAGAACAAGCAGACACTTCTCATTATTTGGTACCAGGAACCTGTCCTTTCCCTGCTTGGTGCAAGTGACGCACCTCTCCACCAACTGGGCTATCAACTTGGAAGTCTCTGCTTGGTGGTTTTCCTCGAAAGTGTAACAATCCTTTGCTAACTGTGGCAACCTTCCTCCCACTTGTTGGTCTTCGGTGATGATAGAACATAATTGTATACTTGGCTTTATTAACCATTTATCCACTTGGACTATCTCAGTCTGGCTGATCTGTGATATTTCAACCCTCTCTTTTTCCTTGTTCTCCTTGATATTTAGCAGGTGCTTGGCTATATTGATATAGCCCAGTGTCCCAGCATTGCTTTCATTATCGAGACTCAACAAACTTTCATCTATCAAGATGAAGGTTTCTTCACAAGAGTTTCTTACCTCTTTAGCATGTTCTCTGCTCTCTGATATGTTTCGCTCCCATGCCTTCAGCAAGATGTTACCTCTAGTCTGCTCTGGGGTGGAGAGCTTGGAACTATTTCCCATTTGATTTTTCGTCGTGGCTATGACAGCCTCTTGGAAAGCGACCCGAGCCACCCCAGCTTCTCTTTCTCTCAAAGAGATGTCTTCCAGCACTTGATCAATGATCTGGCAGTGGTTTTGAATGGTTTCCACTTTAGCGAGTAAATCTTGTTGAGCTGCTGACACTCTTTTTTGGATTTCGATAGCTTGGGATTGGAATATCCCGATATCTATCACCTGGCTCTCGGCAAAATTTAACTTTTCCTATAACTTCCCTATCAATTCTTCTTGCTGGCTTATCTATGACTGACTAGTCTAGTCTGACAGCCGTGTTTGTTCGAGATTGGATTTGAGCCGCTCGATTTCTTTTTGATCAGCTTCTCTGACTAGCTCTAGACCTTTGTTCACCTGATCTCTGACAGTAGCTTTTGTTGTAGCTAGCTTAGCCTCCAATGATTTGATCAAGTGGTTCTTCCACTGTAATTGTTTTTTTAGGGATCCGACAGAGTATTGGTTGGCTGTAGCAAAATCCCCCAACGTCCCTGCTATCTGAGTTGCAAATTCCTCCTTTTTCATGGCTTTTCCATCGGCTAGGATTTTGAATTTTTTGGCTACTGTGCCTGCTTCTCAGTAAATCTCTTGCTTCACAACGACCTTTCTCTTCTTATCGAAGAAAAATTCGTTCAGAGGCAAGTATTCTATAGTAATAGGCATTATTTCTTCACCGAAAATCCATCCCTCATCGAGCATCCCCTTCATGGACTATAGGGGAGTGACAGAAACGATGGGACTGCCGATTTCCTTGGATGATTTTCCCAGGGTAACAATCGAGGCTGGCTTGCTTTGAGAGTTGGGGATCTCGACTTCCTATTTCGGGTCTCCGGTTTGCTTTTTCTTTTCCTGATTTTCCCCTTGGTCAGGTCCTGAATCTTTGGAGCCCTTGGCTTCCATTTGTTGTACATCTACATTCAGTGGGTTCTTACCCTGTAAGACTGGGGGAAGGCAACTTCACCGGTGTTTTTGAAATTTGAAGAAATCAGCCATCTCCTCGGGCGACAGGGTTTGAATCCGACTTAGGACCTCGACATAAGATCTCGCCCCTCGGAAGATGTTGTCATGAGGTGAATTCTCATGTTCATATCTTTTTAGGCCACAACTCGCCATGTGATTACCCACGACCTTGTGTGGGTCACGTTTCTTAAACTCAATGTGGACCAATTTAATATCCTCTAAGGCCGTTGCCTTGGCTTTTGCGTGTCCGAAATCTAATAAGAATATGTATTCAAATGAATGGGGAAGGGTGGCCATACCTTCTTCAAAAAACCTTTAAGCTCTTTGCTTATGCCACCGATCACAGTTTGCCTAGCAATTTCGCGACATACCAGCCTATCCATCATAAATAGTGGTAGAGCATACGGGGCCACAGAGGCGTCAAAAACCCTGATGTATGAAAATTCTACTTCTACATACCAGTCAGCCACACTACTCAACTTGGTGGCGATGCTATCTGAAACCCTGGGAGGTGGGTTGCTGAAGATGGAGACATGCATCGGTACCATTACCCAATTAAAAATATCGTATATGAATTTTGTGGCCTTATCCTCCCAAAGTTTTGAGTGATAAACATGGATAGACTCAGCATCAGATGGAATCCAGCTCCAGCTCATTAGAGGGAAAGGCGTCATGAAACAAACAACGTCCATGATGTAGGCGGACATGAAAAATGAGGTGGATTTCCCATTCGCCTTCTGCGCTCAATATTCAGTAATCCGACTAGTTAGAATATCTAACAATAGTTTGGCCTAGTCAAAGGAAAAACCTTCAGTGTCTGTGTGAATCAGAGACACCCACAGGAGGTAAAAGTGTGCGGTGTCCTCCCTCCCATACAACCTATAGGTCATCATTGCTATATACCTGAATTGTGGTTCTAAGGAAGAGATTGAATAAACTTCGTTACCATTCGCCCTGAATTTTGCGGGGTGCGAGACCCAATCTTTGATCAGATCAGATAAGTTTCTGTCGTATTGCTGGAATTCCTTTCGCTTGAAATCTTTTAGAAACTCGGCATTGTACGCGAAGTTTCACGTGGGTGACAGTTGATACATTGCCTGCAAATGTTCAGGTTGAAAAGTCCCAATCGCCACCTGCTGCTCGCTCATAATAGTCCTGGTCGGGATATCCACATGGTCTAGTGCCCATCTGATCATATCATAATAGGGAAGGAGCCGTGGCCTTGCTGCTATTTTGTGCATCTCCGCTTGAACGACGATTTTGTATTTGGTGGCCAAATCGTCCTTCTCGTTATCGCTGTAATCATCTGAACAATCCACCAATTTGGACTGAAGAATGTCGGAGACGTATGACCAGTTTTTGACAGTATCAATACTTCAGGGTAAAGTATCAGAAACAGTATCTGAGCCTTGTCCTGAACTCTCAGCAATCGCCTTGGATGCTTTTCATGGAGCCATGATAGAGGACTCTGTACTTAGCTCCCCTATAGTAAAGATGTAGATACAGACAAAAGTTAGCTTGATGAAAAAGCTTCGTTGCGCAAAATAGAAATGAAATTTGAAATAATGAAAGAAAGAACTCCTTTATCTTAGCCATTTAAAACCCCGGTTTCCTTGTGAACAGAACGGTCAATTCGTTTTAATGAAAGATTTAGCAGTAAAAGCAATATCCTTATCTGTCACTTCATCGTATCTCAAATAAATGCCATAACTTTTTGACGAGTCACAACATAAATTAGCACAAAGAAATTTAAAATTACTCCGTAGAGGGTGCGTATTAAATTTGTATTAATGCATTTATTGATCCACCTTAGCTCATTTAATTAGGTTTTGTTTTAGTCTTTAATCTACTTTTTCGGCATTCGATGTATTGGGAGAAAAAACCCCTTCCCTTTGAGCCCCCAAAACCCGAAATCGCGATGATGCGATTTAGTTTAAAAAACGTAATCTGCATTAAGTGCTTAAAGAATATCACAACTTCGCGACTCAGGGCTACGAAGGTATAGTTCTTTGTAAGAGCGATTACTGAGTCCCAAAACCCCGACAGTGTTTGACTATGGTTTAAAGCGACTTACCCCCGACACTAACCCAGGTGACTTTTGAAGCCGTCTCGTGACTTCACATATCAGAGTTTGGAAAGCTTGGAACTTGTAACTACTGAAGTGAGAAAGCGCGAGGTAAATAAAAGTGATAGACTTTCTTAATGGTTAGGCGATGATGATTTAGGACTATAATGGCTATCGCCACTTTGCATGTCGGGGAATTTTTTTTATTGCAAGAATTATATTTCAATCATTTGTAAAAGGCGGCTCCAACATAGGCTCCAACTAGGGATCTCATTTTCCTGTGAGATGGGAAGAACAGTAGACCACGTGCCTGTTTTGGGTAAATGGAGTCAAAGGTTTCTTTCTGCGGAACTTTCTTAGGAAGGGGATACAGAGGGAAAAAAAATAAAATTCGTCTTTACTTCTGAAAAGATTTTTTAAAACTCCCATGCATTGTAAACTCAGTTGCAGCCCCATTCATGACCTTCTCCTTCTCGCTACTGAATTTAGGTCTTCTTTAAGATGATAAAAACAATCCTCGGAAATCCAACAGATCTTGCGGCTTTTGGCTTGCATCAAACGAAGTAAATTTCATGTTTTTAATCGAGGAGCCCTGTCTGAACTTGGGATGCAGATATGGTTTTGAAAAGGCTGGTAACCAGAGTAGAGTGAAATTTATGTATGATAGCCTTACATATACCTCAGATATTGCTTCACTACCAACGAGCCTGTTTAGTACCCTGGTGAAGTTATCTGTCCCTTTTTACTGAATTTCCTTTCACCACTTCGAATCATAATTATGCATTTAAATGCTGAGACGAGGGAAATCATTTATGAATTTCCTTTCATCGTCTTCTTGGACTAGATGGGGGCAATCAAATATGAATTTCCTGTCACCATATGTCTTATATTTTACTTTTTTAACACGAAGTGGGGGCAATCAGTTGTACCAAGTATACTAGGGATGATACCTGTGTAAAATTTGCAGTGGAGGTCTGTCAACTTGCTTTGATTACCCCGGACCAACCTTCTCTTAACTTTCAAAGCACCTTAGCCCACAAGGAAAATGGGAAATATTACTTCTAGGGGCCTTCCTTCGAGAAAGCCTTAATCCTTAGAAAACTGTTAAGAAACCTAAGATAGTCAGGATCAGCCTACGCATAACTTTGTTTAGTCGGAGAGTGAGGAGTTATGGGGACTGGCTTACCTTTTAAGATTTGTTTTCCATATTCCAAAGCTAAAACATAATCTCTTCTCCCTCTGTGGGAAACCAGGAAAGATGCTTGGTTTTTAGGAAGGAAAAACCGAGGGTAGAAAGGGGCGATGGAGAAAGACCTGGAAATCAAAAAACAAGGGTCATGGATTAAACCCAACTCTTGGAACCCTTTCTCGGAGACACTTTACTCTCTCTACTTATTTTAATTACCTCTTGTCTTTATCTAGGTGAAACTCTTAGGACCCAGAGTAAGAACTCGTTCTTTTAATGACCTATCACACTTACGAGACCATTACGACACTATAGAGACCTTCATTTGAAAAATAGACTTCTCTGGAATTCGCACCTTTGCCTTACCATTTTTGTTCTCTTTTGAAATAATGGAAAATCTTTTCTATTACATGTTTTCGGAAAATTTATCTTCCGATATATGACCGCCTGTTTGCTCCTTTAGCTTGTTTGGGTTGCAAACCAGGATCCGGTAAGGGAACAAAACGAAGAGTATCAGGGCTTTAAAATAACCGAATGCATTGAAAATTTCGTATCCCTACTTCTAGAAAAACATTGACCTATTTTATTTTTGATGAAAGTAGACTTACCAAAGAAAATTATGAAATAAAAAAGAAAACACAAACCGGTATATACAGTGGGAATTTTGAAAACCAATTATTGCATATAGTGTTTTAAATAATACCCATTGACAGGGGCATTGAGGATTTTACCATCCAAATTCTCTAACAGAAACAAATTTTTTCTTTCAGGAGATGTAACCTTGAATGGTCCGTACCAGATGTGATCAAATTTACCATGTTTTGTTGAGTCTTCCTTCCTAGCATCCCATTTTAAAACCAAATCTCCGAGGAGAAATTCTCTGTCTTTGGCCTTACGATCGAATAACGCTTTCATGTTTTCTTGGTATTTCTGTAACCTTTCGTCCACTTCGGCCCTGTGTTGTTGGACTTCAATTAGTTGGTTTATTCTTCTTGTGACATGATTTGGTTCTTCTTTCTCATCTTGCCAAAGTTTCATTACGGGAAGCACTAGATTTATAGGTAATACTACATCGGTCTCGTACACCATTTGGAAAGGAGAAGTGCCGATAGACTTTTTTGTGCCTATCCGATTTGCCCACAAAGCGTATTTCAAATGCACATGCCGAGATTTTTTGTTTTCGCTCAACACTTTCTTAATTATATTGATTAGGTTCTTGTTTGAAGACTCAACCAACCCATTTCCCTGGGGGTAATATGCCATGGAATGACCAAGAACGATATTGTACTTTTGGAGAAAAATGACCATAGCCATAGATTTAAAGGCTTGGGCGTTATCTATGACTATCTTTCAGGGGCAGCCGAATCTAGACAAAATGTTCTCTTGTAAGAAATATATTACCACCGAATCTGTAGCCCTTCTAGTCGGAATAGCCTCCACCCATTTGGTGAAGTAATCTATAGCATTCATGATCCATTTATGTTGAGCGCTAGAATGAGGATTAATTTCCCCTATAAAATCTAACCCCCATTGCTGAAAAGGGGCTTCCGTTTTGACTAGAAACAACGACATCACTGGGAGTTTATGCTTGCCTGCGAATAATTGGCAAGGGTTGCAGGCTCAGACCTTAGCGTTGACGTCTGAGAAAATTTTGGGCCAATAATATCCGTCCCTCAGGATCTTATAAACTGTTGTCCTCCAGGCGTGATGTCCTCCACACACTCCTTTGTGAAATTGTCTTATGACCTTCTCTGTTTCTGATTCAACCAAACAAACCAACAGGAAGCCAAGTGGGTCCTTCCAATACAATTGGCTTTCGGATATATAGTACTTGACTGCATGCAACTTCAACGTTTTGGCAAAATTCAAGGTCAATAGGTAGGACACTATGTCTTTGTACCAATCTGATGAAGCAAACTTCTCTTTGATTCTGATTTCAGTTATTTCTTCATCGAGCTCATTCATGCCCACACACTCTTCACCTACTTGTAGGCCATTTATTCCGAGAGCTATGAAATTTGATTCAACTAAGAGTTTAGCCAAACCTTGTCCCTTTACTAGTCTCGTTGGTTTTATCTCCAGGTCGAATTCTTGAATTTTGGCAAGCCACCATCCTCTTTTGCTATCACTATCAGACTGAACCAAAATGTCTTTTACGGAGCTGGTGGGTACGTACACAATTACCTTGGAATGCAACACATAGGTTCTGAAATCCTTTAACACCTTCACCATAGAATATGTTCGTTTTTCCATTATATCATATCTGAGTTCAGCGTCTCTAAGAATTTTTCTAAAAAAGGCTATCGGTTGCTCGAAACCTTCTTCATTTTTTTGGAGGAGTACCGCGGTAAGTGTGTGTTCGGAGGCGAACGAGAAAATAAGAAAATCGTTTAGATAATCAGGGCTTTCCAGTACAGGTGCCTCCCTTATAACCTTCTTGATGCGTGAAAATGATGCTTTGGCTTCTGCTATCCATTTCACTTCGTTGTTTTTCTTTAGCATATCTGTGATCAACTTCACG
Source organism: Picea sitchensis (assembly GCA_010110895.2). Lineage (NCBI taxonomy): Eukaryota > Viridiplantae > Streptophyta > Pinopsida > Pinales > Pinaceae > Picea > Picea sitchensis. Next base: position 129,620 of record SNQJ01S0005226.1, read on the forward strand.
ATTTCAGTAAAGTTTGGGATAAATCTCCTCAAAAAAAATATTTTTCCTAAGAATGACTGAATATCTTTTACATTCCTAGGGATATTTATTGTGTCTATAGCTTCAACTCTTTTAGGATCAATTTTAATTCCATCTCGAGACACAATATGGCCCAAGAGTTTACCTTCTTGCATAACAAACTGAGACTTTTTGGGGTTTAAAGACAAACCGAACCTACGACATTTATCAAACATCTGCTTGAGATGTATCAGATGATCTTCATCAGATTTAGAAAAAACGGTTAGATCATCAAGATAGATAACCACAAATTTGTCCCTTTCGCCAATGAAAGCGATATCCATAGCACGTTGGAAAGTAGCACCTGCATTCATTAAACCAAAAGGCATCTTGTCATACATAAATGTACCCTAAGGGGTGGTGAAGGTTGTTTTTTCTTTATCGTGTTCGTTGACGACAATTTGATTGTACCCAGAAAAACCATCAATCATCGACATCCTATTTGCCCCAACTACTTTTTCTAAAATGTGATCCATTTTGGTTAGAGGGTAATTGTCTTTGAGGGAGGACTTATTTAGATTTCTAAAATCAACACACTGTCTAATTTCCCCACTTTTCTTTCTAACCGGGACCAGGTTTTCTACCCAATCGAAGTATCTCAGTGGTACGATTATTTTTTCATCCAGGAGCTTTTTGACTTCCCTTTCGACCATGGGCAATAAAATAGGATTGATTTGTTTGAGTTTTTGTCTAAAGGGTTTGACACCAGGCTTCAGGGGTATCTTATGTTCAATCACAGTGGTGTCATAGGTTCTCAGCTCTTCATATGACCAAGCGAAAATGTCTTTGTACCACCCGAGTAATTATTTATACTTTGTTTTTAGCTCTAGAGGAAGGTACTTTTATATTTTTACTATCCTAGACTCCTCTTTGGTACCTATGTTATAGTCTTCAACCTCTTCTAGTTGGGGTTGCAAAGCAGATTTTAAGGGAATATCATTTTGGTTGAAAAGTCTCTCGAGAGGGATCAGTCCCTTTAGAATCTGATTGTTCTTTAAAACCAACATGCGATGACTAGAATTTTTCTCTCGGAACTCCTGAGGCTCCTCTCCCTCTTGCATGATCCAGGCATGATTGTTTTGGTTTTCCTGGTCAATGTGGGTTTCGGAGAAATCACTCACCATTTCTAGGAACTTTCTGATTTGTTCATCATTCTTGAAGATCTGCCAGTGTTATATGTTATTTGGTATGGATGGTCTCTGCCTTACCTCTACGTGGTATTTTAATTTGAAAGCGGTAGGGGGTACGAAAGTTGAAGCTGCTTTGGCTAACGAATCGGCTTGCAGGTTTTTGGCACGTGGGATGAAATGAACATTTACCGATGAAAAGAAATTTTCCATTAAATCCCAAGCACAATTCCTGTAATATCTCAATCTTGGGTGTTTAGCCTGGTATTACCAGTTTATCTGCTTCACTATCAACTCTGCATCTCCGTATACTTCCAGGTTCTTTATGTTCAGCCTCCTGGCAGCTTCTAATCCTAAGACTAAGGCCTCATACTCGCATATGTTATTGGTACAGTCTATATCCCACTGAAGGCTATAAGAGAATGGAATAACAAATTCATTTTCAGGTGCTACAAACAGTACTCCTTCACCTGCTCCTTCATATGACATGGCACCATCAAAAAACATTTTCCAAATTCCAGTGCTATACAAATTTTCATCTATCTTTCTTGATTTGTTTTCATCTATGTAATTCTCTTCTGTACAACTATTTACACCATCATCAAAAGACAAAATACAATTTCCTAGATCTTGATCGACAACATAAACAGGAAAATTGTTAGGATTCTGCAGGTCCCTCACTGTGTATGCTAGCCTCGTTTCCCTGTAGAGTCGAGTAAATTGTCCACCAAACATAGGAATCGTGGTGTAGGTCATGTCTAGTTGAAGAGACCCCCCAAGTTTGGCTCCCCACAACCTAGATAGCAGTAAACCATACTTTGGAGGTATATCAGCGATAACTACATCCATCAGGACACTTTTCACCGGGACCTGTGCAAGGGTGACTACTAAATCTTTTATCATACCCATGCACTTAACTCTTCTTAAATCGAAAGAGTAGAGATCTCCGTAAGGCCTGGTGATCTCGAGGCCTAGTCTGTCCATAATAGACTTGGGCATCACATTATGCGAGGCCCCAGAGTCTAGCATGCAATTATGCAGCAGTCGATCATGCACATTCAGGGTAATATAGAAGGGGGCGACGTTATCTCTAGCACCCTCGAAATGTGGACCAAAAGTGATATTAGGCTTATCATATTCCAAGTTTATCACATCAGAGTGACTTTCTAGATCTGAAAAACCTATCATTTTGGTTATCTGCTTTCGATACACAGGATTTTTCGCTAATTCGACTAGGGGGACTGGTATTTTGATCTTATTTATCTCATTTTCAAGGCTGAAACCTCCACTACCTTTGTCTGTTTCTCTAGTTGAAACCTCAGACTCCTTCTTTTCTAACTTATTTTTTTGTGCTGATTTATTTCCGTTGAGTTTATCTACTGGTATATGTGTTTCAGTTGTCCTAGTTTCTTTCGCTTGGGTCTCAACCTCCTTTACTTTGGGATTCAATGAATCTACCTCTTTTACTTTGCTATTAGGTATCTCGGTCTCTTTTGGGATGGGTTGGTATATTTCTCCTCTGGGGAGAATTTTCTTGGGTTGAGGAGTCGACGCAGGTTTGGTTTTGGGCCTCAGGTTGTACCTAGGTTGGACCTCAGCCATTATAGAATCGGTTATTTCTTGATCAACAGAAACATCAATGTTGTTTATGTCAACGTCTTTATTTGATGGTTGCAGTGTGTTTAAGGAATTCTCGTAGTCTTCTTTAGTTAAGTAAGGATTTGTGCAATCTTCACCCAAATTTGTCACATCTTCATCCAGGTCCTCGAAATTTTGCAAGTCATTTCCTCCTATAAAATTTTCATTTTTTAAAGGAGTTTGAATTTTCTGGTCTTCATTTTTAATCTGTCTTTGTTGATTTTGAGGATTGGGGTTTCTTCTGAATTCCCTCTTCATGAAAGGATCTACCTTGGATTGATCTAGTTCCGTTCTGGAAATCTTATTTGATAACTCTTTGATTATCCTAGCCATATCATCGATTTTATCATCTGAGGATCTACTAGGCCCTGAGGGTCCCGCTTGTTCCCTAAAATGTTTGGTTTCTTGGTTTCCCATTTCTACCTTTGTTTTCAATTTGCTGGAAGCCATCATGTTAGATTCGATCTCTACGACATCATCTTGCATTCGGGTCAGGGTATCCCCTCTCCTTTCTCTCAAAAGAAGCGCGAAATCAGGTTCAAAGGCTCCCACAAAGGTTACCTTGGCTGCAGGTTGGGATGGTTTAACATCGACTAGGATCTTATTATATAACTTGTTAAATCTTTGAATGGATTCCATAACGGTTTCTGAATTTTTTTTCTTTAAAGACCCAAACTCGGTCAAATAATACAAATGGTCTTTCTTTTCGCCCCATTGTCTAAGAAAAGAGTCTTCTAGGGCATCATAGGATAATATCAAACCTGCGGGTAGACTTCGAAACCAGTTTCGTACCTGTCCTTTGAAAGTCTAGACAAACAACCTCGAGTATACGTCTTCATGTTCGAGACCTAGGATATCTGCGAACTGATCAAAGAAATTTATATGTTCGACCGCGGTCAAGTCCCCTTCCCCTGTAAATTTAGGTAATTTTTTCATGTAGTTTTCAGGAAGGTCGTGAAAAGGGACAGGCAGGACTAGAGGCGCATATCTTGCAGCTACTTTAGTGAAAAATCTAGGAGGCGAGGGTGTCCCTTGGCCCCCACTCCTCCTCCTAGAGCCCCTCCACCTCCCCCTCCTAAAACCCCTCCACCTCCTCCTCCGACAACCACCATTGGTACTACATGATAGGAAAATGGTGCGTTATAAAGAGGGTTCTGGAACACTAAAAGAGAATCCTTATCTTCTTCGAGAGACGAGAAAACCGAAGAAAGGTGAAAAGGGATGCGAGGGATTGGTTCCTCGGATTTGCAAGAGATGTAATCAAGGGAACCCGCGAGCGTAGAATCTGAGTATATGGTATACTCTTTGAGACTAGGTGGGGTCGTGAAATATAACTGAAGGGTTGGCGGGATATCGATCGCTGATAAATTTACTGTGGAATTTTCACCTTTATGTATGTTAGAGGTTGTCGGATGGATTTCACTTTTAACTTTAGCGAGAGCTAAAGTTGGGTTGATGGTTTCATGGGGGAAATTGTGCGAAGTTGAAGGTTCAAAAGAACTCTTAGCCTTGGGCTGTGGGTACTTAAGCTGGTAGACGACAGTAGTCGGCTTAAGGGAACCTTTTGTTTTCAGTATTTTTTCGGGATCGGAAACGGGCGTGGTCTGTTTACCATCCGGGTTTTGTCTGGTGTTCCTTCGCCCGGAAGCCAACTTACTTAAACGTGGAGTCACCAAGTGAATGATGAAAGTTTAGTCTTAACAAGGTGTTCACCCTTTGTTCACTATCAAAGGGTAGGATCTAAGAATGTCGTTCTCCCAGGGAAAAGGTTTCGTAACTTCGGTCCCCGACAACGACGCCAGAAAGATGTTGTTCTAGAGTCTGTACTTAAGGCTAGAAAGTACAGGGTCTAGGCATCTGAAAGTGGTGTCAAAGATAAAAAAGGGGGAGGATCAACCTTTGGGAAAGGAAGATAAGACTGATTTATAAGTTGCCTCTGTCTCACTTCCAAAATTTTCTAGATGCTTATATCCCATTCAATGGCGACCCATGAACGTTCGAGTTCTACCCGGGTGGTGGCTGTTTTAAGTATGGTGCCGAAAAGGTTCAAAGCGATGATGGTTTGATCCGACAAGACGGGTTCAATATTGGGTTGTCTGGCAACAGGGACAGTCATAGAGGAACAGGGAAAGTTAAAGGAAAGTTCAAGGTTTAGGATGCTGCCTCAAATTTTGGATCGTAAAAAGAGTACTCTCGAATCCGAAATCACAGATAGAATGCAAACCAAAGGCCTTTTCCCGTAACTGAGTTCATTTTTAATAAATCATGTGAGAAATGTGAGAAAACATTAAGTTGTCTATAATGTGAGGCTCCTATCAAGGGAGAATCTCACCCTATAAACAAAAGAAGAAAAAGACAAGAAGAAATCTGACGAAGCATAAAATATAAACATCTAAAAAAAATTTCACAGGTCTTGTACCTTATGATAGCCGATACAGAGTAAAAACTGCAAACGATTAGACGTTTAAAAGTTGATCACCACAATAGAGGTTATACTAAATTGCAGTGACGCATTCATTAGACATATATATGCGAAATGAAATTGAATATAAGATAACAGATGAAACAAACTCATAACTCAGTCTTGATAGAATCAAGAATCTTTGGATTTCTTTGTATTAATTTTCAAATGAAAAAGTCTCTATTACAATCGGCCAAAAAATGTCCAGCCCCATTTCCTTCTTCAAAATGCCTATATATACAAACTTCTGAACATTTGAATTTCAATCGTTCCCGAAATTTTCGGTTACAAAATGAGAAGTTCAAGAGTTTTGCTTCTTTGCCTTTGTCATCTTTCATGCGGGTGGAACACCATCTTTCATTTACTCTCCGGGTTCTAAAAATAGAACAGGAAAACACTTGTCATTATTTGGTACCAGGAATCTATCCTTTCGCCTGCTTGGTGCAAGTGACGCACCTCTCCACCAACTGGGCTATCAACCTGGAAGGCTCTGCTTGGTGGTTTTCCTTGAAAGTTTAACAATCCTTTGCTAACTATGGAAACCTTCCTCCCACTTGTCGGTCTTCGGTGATGATAGAACATAATTGCATACTTGGTTTTATTAACCATTTAACCACTTGGACTATGTCAGTCTGGCTGATCTGTGATATTTCAGCCCACTCTTTTTTCTCGTTCTCCTTGATATTTAGTAGGTGCTTGGCTATATCGATCTGGCCCAGTGTCCCAACGCTGCTTTCATTATCGAGACTCAACAAACTTTCATCCATCAATCTGAAGGTTTCTTCACAAGAGTTTCTTACCTCTTTAGCGCGTTCTCTGCTCTCTGATATGTTTCGCTCCCACGCCTTCAGCAAGATGTTACCTCTGGTCTGCTCTCGGGTGGAGAGCTTGGAACTACTGCCCATTTCCTTTTTTGTCGTGGCTATGAAAGCCTCTTGGAAAGCGACCCGAGCCACCCCATCTTTTCTTTCTCTCAAAGAGATGTCTTCCAGCACTTGATCAATGATCTGGCAGTGGTTTTGAATGGTTTCCACTTTAGCGAGTAAATCTTGCTGAGCTACTAACACTCTTTTTTGGAGTTCGATAGATTGGGATTGGAATATCCCGATATCTATCACCTGGCTCTCGGGGAAATTTAACTTTGCCTCTAACTGCCCTATCAATTCTTCTTGTTGGCTTATCTGTGACTGACTGGTCTGTGCCGACAGCTATGTCTGTTCGAGATCGGATTTGAGCCGCTCGATTTCTTTTTGATCGGTTGCTCTGACTAGCTCTAGACTTGTGTTCACCTGATCTCTGACAATAGCTTCTATTGTAGCTAGATTAACCTCCAAAGTTCTGATCAAGTGGTTCTTCCGCTATAATTGTTCTTTTAGCGATCCAACAGAGTATTGGTTGGCTGTAGAAAAATCCCCCAACATTCCTGCTATATGAGTTGCGAAATCCTCCTTTTTCATGGCCTTTCCATCGGCTAGGATTTTGAATTTTTTGGCTACCGTGCCTGCTTCTCGGTAAATCTCTTGCTTCACAACAACCTTTCTCTTGTTATCGAAGAAAAATTCATTCGGAGGCAACTCTTCTACAATAATAGGCGTTAGTTCTTCACCGAAAATCCATCCCTCACCGAGGATCCCCTTCGTGGACTATAGGGGAGTGACAGAAATGATGGGACTACCGATTTCCTTGGATAATTTCCCTGGGTTAACAACCGAGGCTGGCTTTCTTGGAGAGTTGGGGATCTCGAATTCCTGTTTCGGGTCCCCGGTTTGCTTTTTCTTTTCCTGATTTTCCCCTTGGTCAGGTCCTGAATCTTTGGAGCCCTTGGCTTCCATTTTCTGTACATATGCAGTCGGTGGGTTCTTACCCTGTAAGACTGGGGGAAGGCAACTTCGCTGGTGTTCTTGAAATTTGAAGAAATCGACCATCTCCTCGGGCGACAGGGTTTGAATCCGACTTAGGACCTCAGCATAAGATCTCACCCCTCAAAAGATGTCGTCATAAGTTGAATGCTCATGTTCATATCTTTTTAGGCCACAACTCGCCATGTGATTACCCATGACCTTGTGTGGCTCTTGGTTCTTAAACTCAATGTGGACCAATTTAATATCCTCTAAGGCCGATGCTCGGCTTTTGCGTGTCCAAAATCTAATAAAGAATATGTATTCAAATGAATGGGGAAGGGTGTCCATGCCTTCTTCTAAAAACCTTTAAGCTCTTTGCTTATGCCACCAATCACGGTTTGCCTGGCGATTTCATGACATACCAGCCTATCCGGCATAAATAGTGGTAGAGCATATGGGGGCACAGAGGCACCGAAAACCCTGATGTATGAAAATTCTACTTTTACATACCAGTCAGGCACACTACTCAAGTTGGTGGCGATGCTATCTGAAACCCTGGGTGGTGGGTTACCGAAGATGGAGACATGCATCAGTAACATTACCCAATTGAAAATCTCGTATATGAATTATGTGGCCTTATCCTCCCAAAGTTTTGAGTGATAGACATGGATAGGCTCAACATCAGATGGAGTCTAGCTCCAGCTCATTAGAGGGAAAGGCGTCATGAAACAAACAACGTCCATGATGTAGGTGGACATGAAAAATGAGGCGGCTTTCCCATTCGCCTTCTGCACTCGATATTCAGTAATCCGACTGGTTAGACTATCTGACAACAGTTTGGCCCAGTCGAAGGAAAAACCTTCAGCGACTGTGTGAATCAGAGGCACCCACGGGAGGTAAAAGTGTGCGGTGTCCTCCCTCCCGTACAACCTACAGGTCATCATTGCTATATACCTGAATTGTGGTTCTAAGGAAGAGATTGAATAAACTCTGTTACCATTTGCCCTGAATTTTGCGGGGTGCCAAACCCAATCTTTGATCAGATCAGACAAGTTTCTGTCGTATTACTGGCATTCCTTCCTCTTGAAATCTTTTAGAAACTCGGCATTGTACGCGAAGTTTGGCGTGGGTGACAGTTGATACATTGCCTGCAAATGTTCAGGTCGAAAAGTCCCAATCGTCACCTGCTGCTCATTGATAATAGTCTTGGTCGGGATATCCACATGGTCTAGCACCCATCTGATCATATCATAATAGGGAAGGAGCCATGGCCTTGCCGCTATTTTGTGCATCTCCGCTTGAGCGACGATTTTGTATTTGGTGGCCAAATCGTCCTTCTCGTTATCACTGGAATTATCTAAACAATCCACCAATTCGGATTGAAGAATGTCGAAGACGTATGACCAGGTTTTGATGGTATCAATACTTCGGGGTGAAGTATCGGAAACAATATCTGAGCCTTGCCCTGAACTCTCAGCAATCGCCTTGGATGCTTTTAGTGGAGCCATGATAGAGGACTCTTTACTTAGCTCTCCTGTAGTAAATATGTAGATACAGACAAAAGTTAGCCTGATGAAAAAGCTTCTTTGCGCAAAATAGAAATGAAATTTGAAATAATGAAAGAAAGAACTCCTTTATCTTAGCCATTTAAAACCCCGGTGTCCTTGTGAACAGAACAATCAATTCATTTTAATGAAAGATTTAGCAGTAAAAGAAATATCCTTATCTATCACTTCGTCGTATCTCAAATAAATGCCATAACTTTTTGACGAGTCGCAACATAAATTAGCGCAAAGACATTTAAAATTATTTCGTAGACGGTGTGTATTAAATTTGTATTAATGCATTTATTGATCTGACTTAGCTCCTTTAATTAGGTTTTCTTTTAGTCTTTAATCTCCTTTTTTGGCATTTGTCGTATAGGGCGAAAACACCCCTTCCCTTGAGCCCCCAAAACCCAAAATTGCGATGATGCGATTTAGTTTAAAAAACGTAATCTGCATTAAGTGCTTAAAGAATATCACGACTTCGCGACTCGGGGCTACGAAGGTATAGTTCTTTGGAAGAGCAATTGCCAAGTCGTGAAACCCCAACAGTGTTTGACTATGGTTTAAAGTGACTTACCCCCGACACTAACCCGAGTGACTTTTGAATCCATCTCGCAACTTCGCATATCGGAGTTTGGAAACCTTGCAACTGGTAACTCCCAAAGCGCGAAAGCGCGAGGTAAAGAAAAGTGATAGACTTGCTTAATGGTTAGGCGATGATGATTTAGGACTATAATGGCCATCGCCACTTCGCATGTTAGGGGAAATTTTTGATTTCAAGAATTATATTTCAACCATTTATAAAAGGTGGCTCCAACAGAACCAATAATTAACCCATTGCATTATGCTTAATGTTAATATTTTTTTATAAACAAAGATTAAATACTGAAAAATGCACTTAACATTGTTTCGATATGTCATGCCTACATAATTAACAACTTGTAGTGTGCTCAGTCCAATTTTGACTTAGCCATACATAAGAATTATAACAACCATAGGTCAAGTTCCTAACATTATATTATATTAGCAGCAACCACATTTAAGTAAAATTGGCTTTTACTTAAATGTGGTTGTTGCTAGTCTTATTATTAAAAAAAAACCCTCCAAACACTTAACATTATAAATTTGAATATATATATATATATATATATATATATATATATTAAAAAAATATTAATGAAACACCACTCAACAAGACACTATCAAAATGACTTTTGTTCAATGTAGGTTCTACACTATTAACATTAAGCATCATGATATGAACCAATCGTTAGCTCATTACCTTTTCATCATGTTGGAAAGTGAATAGTGTGTGTCCAACCAAAAGACATTGAACCAATAATTAACCCATTGCATGATGCTTAGTGTTAATCATTTTTTATACACAAAAAATAAATACGAAAAATGCACTTAATATTGTTTCATTATGTCATCCATACATAATTAACACTTGTAGCATGCTTAGTGTAATTTCGACTCAGCCTTACATACGAATTATAACAATCATAGGTCAAGTGCCTAACATTATATTATATTAGAAACAACCACATTTAAGTAAAAGTGGTTCAAGATATGTTGATATCAACCACTTTTAGTTAAATGTGGTTGTTGCTAGTCTCATTATTATATAAAAAAACTCTCCAAAAACTTAACATTATAAATTTGAATATATATATTTTTAAAAATATTATTAATGAAACATCACTCAACAAGATGCTATCAAAATGATTTTCGTTCAATGTAGGTTCTACACGGTTAACATTAAGCATCATGATATGAACCAATCATTAGCTCATTACCTTTTCATCATGTTGGATAGTGAATAGTGTGTGTCCAACCAAAAGACATTGAACCGATAATTAACCCATTGCATGATGCTTAATATTAATCAATTTATGTACACAAAAACTAAATACTAAAAAATGCACTTAACATTGTTTCGTTATGTGATGCATACATAATAAACACTTCTAGTATGCTTAGTCAGATTTCAACTGAGCCATACATAAAAATTATAACAATCACAAATCAAGTTCCTAACATTATATTATATTAGAAACAACCACGTTTAAGTAAAAGTGGTTGAGATGATAGCAACCACTTTTACTTAAATGTGATTGTTGCTA
>SNQJ01S0005227.1:0-16703 GCA_010110895.2 Picea sitchensis
CTCTGTTACAATAATATCCAAGCTAGGGTTCTCATACCCTCGACTCCTATTTATACTAAAAAGAAGCATCTAGAGGAAGATCCTTCTAGAAGCATAAGCTTCTATTAGGTCTTCTTACATCTGCCTTATTCTATTTTATTGAAAGGTCTTATTAATATTGACCTTTATTACATCTGAATACATTGATCTACCTATGTGCGGGTTAGGACCTTAACATCATGATTCCATTGGAGGCATTGAGACCGAGAATGCCAGACTGAAGGACCAAATCAAGGAATTGGAAGACGCTTTCATTCCTATGCCATTTCTTGTCGATCCTTTGCAAATAACCATGCCTGGCACCCCTACACCCATTGTAAAAGCATCCTCCACCCTTCTCACATCCTGTAAAAGATATGTGGAGAAAAATATCAAAAAAAGAGTGGAACTGGTTACCGAGGTGTGGAAAATATCACAAACCATCACTTCCCTTGGAACCAGGGCACATATATTGCTCAAGCTTTTACAGGCCGAATTAAAAGATGAAGAAAAAATCTTTTTAAAAAAGGTCATCCCTTTTGGCAAGATTGTCAACAATATAACAAAAAAAAAAAAAGAGAAGAAGATATTCCATCCAAAAACTGCATCATCCAATTGAATGCATGTTGGAAATAAAAAGTAAAGAACTTGCATCTTATTGTTCAATCATGTGAACAAGCCATATTGAAGAAAGATATATTATTCATAAATATGTCAAATATAGACTTAGTCGGGAAAACCTACGACTTCCAAGACCCCCACTTAATCGCAAACTCATTTATGTTAACCAGGAAAGAGTTCAATAAACAGGTTTCTATGTTTAAGACCTTGTCTCTGCAAAATTTTTACAACATCCTTCCATTTGATCAAGCTCAGGTGCACGACTGGCTAGTCAAATATGCAATACAGAATGAGGAAATTCATCAGGCTCTCTCTAATCTTTTTATCAACTTTCGAGAATTAGAAAATGATATTTTCAACACAAAAATTTGGATTGAGATCAACATCGCCCTGATGAGAGGCTTCATTGAATAATGTCTTGAAAGGCAATTGAAACAAGCCGCCGACAAAAGGAAACATGCAGTTGCCAGCATTCGAGCAGCCGTGGAGGACATCCTTGAAACCGCAGTCATCAGTGACATCAATGAAACATAAGCCGCAAGAAAATAGCCAAAAGGATAATATGTACCCTCACTATAAGTTTACTCATCGCATCCTTATTTTTTTATCAACCCAGTTATTCCAGTTTCTTAAATACAGATATATAGTAAAACACTTATACCTTTCCATTTATTTTCTCTGCAGCTATTGCACTCTATCTTCTTTCCACAATCCTATTTCTTGTACATATTTCTCTAATGGTCCGCAGGAGCCCCAATCCCAGTCTACATGACAAACGCATTGAAATTCCAGTTTATATGTAACAGACTTTAATTTTTTTGAATATTTCAAAATTTCCAGCAGTATGTAACAAACTTTTATTTTTTGAAAGATTTCAAATAAAAATGCATTTAAATTTTTATATGTTACAGACTCTATTCTTATCTTTCACCATTTTGTATGACAAATGCATTTAATTTTTAATATGTTACAGACTTTTATTCTTATCCTTCACCACTCTATATGGAAAACACATTTACTCTTTTATATGTTATAGACTTTTCTTTTTTTATATATTTCAAAATAAATCGTGCTCAACAATGCAACCGTAATTTACTTATACCCCATGTTCACAAATGCATTTAAATTTTTTATTTTTCTTATCTCCTATTAATTTTATGTCATCATATATTTTTATCTTTCACCAATCCATATGGAAAATGCATTTAAATTTCCAAATTTATTCTTGCACTATAAACAATTTTTTTACTTTCTTATATACTTTAAAAAAAAATAGGTTTACTATATACTTTCAAAAAATAAATGGTGCTCTGCCTGCCAACCCTCATTTACTTTTTCCCCATATTCCGTGATATACATGTTGCACACAACATTTCCGTGATATACATTTTGCACTGAACACTTCGTTTCATTTACAATTCGACCCCATTTTCCACAATTTTCTTTCTAACCTCGTTGGCAGGGACTGTGCTGCCACACAACCTTGTTTTACATGTGATTGGTAGAATAACTTTCTTTTAAAATTAATTTTTTTTAAGCCGTACTCCTAAAATATATTGTAGCCTTTGCTCATTGTTGCATCTTATTTCCTCCTTCTCCAATATGCCAATGGATTTACATCAACCAATCATTACATAGTTTGAAGGCTATCACATTTGTGCCAATGGAGTTACATCAACCAATCATTAAATAGTTTGAATCCTGTCACATTTGGAGGCATTTGGAGCCTTGATAGCCTGTATCTGTTAACCCATGCCAGAACACAAGCACATCACAAGTGTGGGGAGCATGCCAGTCTCATCAAATTAAAATTAATAAAAAAGTGTTTGTGCCAAATGGGAATTAAACGTTTCAAGATGAAAATGTTGTTTAATACCTAATATCATATTTGATACTCTGGTTCTTTCTTCTTAAGGTTTGATAGATGAATTCAATTTTAGTGAACAATAATTATCATTATCATGTTAATAATAATAATAGGATTATATATCATAATTGTTATGGATATTAATAATAATAAAATATTAATCAATGTATATTAAAATACTAAAAAAATAAAATTAATAGTTATTATTATTATTATTATTATGGGTTGGCACTTTTGCATTGTTATTGGTGCATGTGGGATGTAAAGGGTTAGGATTTTGGAAGGAGAGACTAAGTCAAGCACACTATGGCTTCTATATCTCTACGCCTCAATCTTTTTTTAGGAAAGTTGACAATTTTGTAGGAAAAAGGAAGCCACATTTAGTGCATGCAATATCGTGTTCATTAGCAAACTCACTACTTTCCTCATGTTCTTCATTGTTGTCATAACTCGAATATGCAAGTTGGTTGTCTTCATTTGAATGCTGAACATGATCATTTCCTAATGCAGCAGGATGCTCTAGAGAGTCAAGATCATAATCATCATCATATTCATCATATTTAGGTAGATCAGAAAACTTTGCAATGTCATCAAACATGAAAATTGGGACAACAACTTTCCCTTGAACAAGTTGATCTACAGACTCACTCTCATGACATTCTTCACTGAAAATTTAAAAAAAAATCATGGCGTAATCAACTCTCTACTCATGATGAAAAGGATCAAAATTCAAATCAACAACAAAACAATTTGGGCCAAAAACGTCTTCTTCAATAGGTGGAATATAATCTTCTACAAAAACATCAACATTAAAAACTTCAAGAGAATGCATGGTATTATTAACCCTCTGCTGAAAATTTAAATCAACTGTTTTTTGTTCATGTTCACTCTCATATTCTTCAGAATCCAACTCTGTGTCCTCAATATGATCTAGAAGATTTCCACAAGCTTGAAGGTTATCTTCCACTTCTTATGCATCAAGAAACATTTGCTGCAAGGAAATAGACTTCCTTTCCATGAGAAAAAAAGACAAATCCATATGAAAGGATGTTTCATAACACAACATAGAAACAACTTCTAGGGGTTGAATTCCTTTAGGCATATTGTAATACAAACAAAAAAACATTCTATTGAACATAGAGATTGTTTCATTGCTCTGTCTCTTCATGGCACAAAACTCAAAAAGGTTCTGATCTAATGATTTTCTCTGAGCCCAAAATTTCAAAAAAAAAAAAATCCATTTCCTCCCATGAGATGATAGATTTAGGTTGTAAATTTATAAACCATTCTTTAGCATCCCCTTGTAGTGACTGAGAAAAGGATCTCGTACAAATTTCATCATGTTAAATATCAAAAAGGTCTATGAAATGATCAAATTCTTAAAGATGTTTTTCAGCTGTAGGGTCCCGCAACAACCCCCTTCTTTTTTTTTTAATCAAAATCTAGGGTCCCTCTAAATTTTACTTGGATTATTTGTTTGTTTCCCTTTGACTTGATTGGATTGGTATTGGTTTACTTTGTTTTGAGGCTAGTTTGAGTTTATATTCTTTTCTTTTGCTTGGTTTGAATTTCATGAAATCCATTTGCCATTTCATTTTTCTTTTTACAGAGTTTTGATGTTGATGGACGAGCTTCATAATTTGGGAGTTTGTTATTACCTCTTCCTTATTGAATTCATATTCTCTGAGAATGGTTTGGTTGAAGACATGAATTAATAACAATGATTTTATAGGAATAAATCTTATTGCAACACATTTTTTCTATGACAATTGTTCACATTTTATCAAATTTGAATGAAGGAGAGATGAGCATAGAAATATTTTTTTAAACGAAAACATTAATTTTTATCAACTCTTTACTTTCATTTAATTATGATTAGGTTTTCGTCATCTGCTCATTAGCAAGTTTGACTAGTCTAAAAAATGTGTTCAATACTTCATCAAATAATATCTTGGTTGGTTTCTCATTTTCACAAAATCATTTGATAGGCTTAATCAATTAAATTATTTTGTCATTTTGCATCTCATTTCAAAATAAATTAATTAATTAAAATAAAGAATTATCTATTATTTGCTTGATTTTGTGGAAACCCAAAATTAATATTTTTCTCCTCTCCATCAACATGAAGCTTCTAGAATTTTAAGATCATATTTGAAAGGAAAATATAACCAATATTTGTTTACAACTTATAGTTAGCTTTTAGTTTAAATTAATTTTAATTTTATTGTTCTAGATTTTGTTTTATTCACAATTTTTATATTTAGGTTATTAAATTGGTTTATTTTTGTTTAACTCATTTCTATTATCAAATATTTGGTACGGATATGATCATGGATTGATTTTCTTATCTAATTACGTTCAAGACAATTGATCCAAAAATAACATTGGATTGCTGCAAATAATTTATCAGCAATAATAGATAAGATTTGGAAATGTGTTCATGAACAAACAAAGTATTTTTTGAGACCGGTTGCAACCAAACCATGTGAAATGTCAAGAAACGATTGAAAACCCATCTACGAAATGGAACTATTTATATTACTCGCGAGAGTTATCCCAAACAAACATGCGATTTGAGAGATATTTTTGTTACTTTACGAGGAAAATTTCAGGTGGAGAAAATTGTTAGTGATGCCCAGACGGTTCATTCATTGCATAAATATATGAGAAAGTTCAGAGCCAATGGAGAGACTGAAGAAATTCACAGAAGGATTTTTATCATTTCTTTGTATATTATTTATTTTGTAAACTTTTTCTTTTCAAAAGGAGTAACGGATGGTTGGAAGTTTTGGGAGAATGGACAAGTATTTTCGAAGAAGAATATGAAATTCCATATTGCTTAATGGTTTTTGTACTGTGAGTAAAAGGGTTTTGTTTTCATTATAATATCTTTTGATTATGGTTTAGATTATTTGAGTAATTGATTATGAATTGATTTAAATTAACTTTAGTTTGTTTTATCAATACATGGTTAATTGTTATCATTTATGTATTAATTTTGTCAATCTTTAACAACCTATTATCCCAATTATATTATTCTTGGTTACTGTATTATTTTGATACAAATATTGTATTATATTGAGTTTATTCATGTAATTCGAATTTGTAAAGATATAATTGTTCAATTGAGATTTTTCTTATTATTGATTAGTCTATTATATCTTCACTAAGAATCACGATTTGAAAGTTGTTATTTCTGCATTTTAAATAAGATTTAAATTGTCAGTCAAAGTGATTTTCAGCCTAACACTGTCACAATCTTAGAATTACACAACCTTCTTTTATAGATTTATTTTAACATACAGGTTTTTGGAGCAATGTTATACAGGAAGGCACAACCAAAAGTTCTCTTTAAATACTAACCAATAATAAGTTAATGATTGTCTATATGTTTTGATTTATATTTTGTGAATGTAAATTAACATTTAAGCTTAAACACTTTGTTTATTTAAGTTGAAACATTATTATTTACATTCATTTTTTTTTTATTTTTTTTTTAGTTTCAAGGTTAAAATTAGATTAGTAGTACATTCAAGATCTATTTAATTTTTCCTAAGATTCGGTTCTCTTGTACAACCTTAGTTTACAAGGTTTCTCGTAAATCTTGCACATGTTTATTTGTATATGTTGTATATAAAAGTGAGAATAGTGAATTTATATAGTAGATCTTCATTAATGCATAGTTAGTTATTTTCTTTTTGTAGTTTAGATTAGATCCCTTTATCGGCTAACGAGGTCGTTAAACTCGTCAGGGGCAGTTATTCCAAATGACTTCGGTTATTTAAACAACCTTGGCCCAGACTATTCCCTTCCAGTTGACGGTGTGCCATAAACGTCCATCAACAAATGGCACTAGAAGGAGGGCCAAGGTAAATTTAATGATTAAATGTTTCATCCCTCAGCCTGTCATAATTTGAGATTTATAAATTCTTCTTGTGTGTCATCTTATAATGAACTACAAGACAAGTTGGATGACAAGCTAAGTATTTGGAGTCAATTTCCTCAATTTCTTAATTTTTCATGGCTCCTACCCAAATAACTGTGTTGGAAGATGCTTTCAACGTCTCATTACCAATTATTCCCAACAACACAACCGATCTCTTTTCAGAACTCACCTTTTATGGTGAAGGGAACACATCTACAATAGGCCATATTTCTAAAAAAGGTTCTAAGAACTTAAAGAATAAGATCATTGATCTCAATCTCATATGTAGGTTTTTTTCCCTCACTTTTCGAGGTCGGGTTAAATAATGGTTTGAATCCTTTCGAGCTAATTCTATCCATTCTTGGTCCGAGTTTGTAATTGAGATTTTATCATATTTTAACAATTATGATTATGATGAATTATTTAAAGAATTAAGTTGCTTAAGGAAAGAAAATGATGAATCATTCAAGGATTTTTCAATTAGGTTCATACATGTTTGTACTAGATTTCCTATGAAATAAATGTCTCTTATTGATGAATGGTTTCAATACCTAATTTCTCTTTTATACAAGAAGGATCATTAATGGTTAACCATTTTGAATTGAGCACTAATACTCAATCTCAAGATGGTTTAAAATTTCATGATGATCTTGAAGTCATTAAGGAACCGCATTTTTTGTCAACTTCCTTCATTTTGGAATATCAAGAGCAGAATGACATTTTACAAGATGTGCTTTCCACTTCTAATATTTCTTTGTCAACAATGTCTTGTTATATTGAGGAAGGAACCTTGAATTTAAAAGGAGACAATGGTCAAACTCTCCAAGATATTATAACTGTTTCTGAAGTAAAAGAGATGGAATGTGAAGTTGGTGATCCTGTTGTTAGTAAAACTTCCCCTCACTCATTCGAACAACTTCAAGATCAATTAGTGGGAGATGACATCATTAGTCAAACTAGCATCGAATGATCTAATAATTTTATCTCACATTCACCCTTTTATGATAAACATGATTTGGTCTTGGAAAATATATTGTGTTCTTTAAAAGAGCACATGATGGGGGTTGATCAGTTTATACAAGGAAAGGGAACAAAACCACAATTCAAAACACATATGCCTATCATTTCAAGAGATGCATTATGTCTCCTCAACTCTTCTACATATTATTCCTTGTACCCTGATATTTTTTATCCTCATGCTATGCAATCGTGTGTTACAGATCTCTTTGGAATGGATTATTCACTATATAATGAGGTACAAATTAATAGAGATTACCGAATAGAAGATATAAAGGAGAATAATTTTTCCCATGATCATATTAATTTATATTCTCATCAATTATTCGTGGGTAAATCAAGAAATGATTTGAAAGAGTCTCAAATTGTGTCTTCCATTTATTCATCTCAATTTGTGTTTAAAGAAAGATCTCAATTTTTCCATGATCAATTATTTGAGGTTGAAAAATATAATCGACCAAATACTATTACTAATGATGATATTCAAAAATGTTGGTTGTTCCATTTAGTTCACCTCAAATAGTTAATCTTGAAGTATTTGAGATCAATGAAAAGTTTCAAGAGAATGGGACACTTATTTTCCGATCAAAAATCATGATAGGTTCTCGTAATCTTGATCTTACAATTTTACAAGATTCTTTCCATGATAATCTAATACTTCATTCTCATCAAGAATATTTGTCATCTGTGAATTCTTTCGAACAATACCATGTTAGTAATTGCATGTATTATGATAGGATTGTAGATTGATTGGAGTATTCATATCTCGGAAATTTTCCAGGGAATGGTAAGATTATCTTCACCTTATTTAGAGATCAAGGAGGTAACTTTGACACACTCCTTTTATATCCTTCAGATGGATAAAATATGGAATGAAACGAAAATTTGGGAGGATGGGGCACTTTAGTCTAGGCCAATGGTTATATCAGGTCCCCAAACTCTGACAAGCTTCCCAATCTCAGTTTTTCATGTTTTTGTGACCCATATAATGACAAAATTGCAGAATGGATGGAGGATTCATACATCCAGAATGTTCAAGGGAATGGTAAGTTCATGCTTGCTTTGTTTCTAAATGATGATTATAAAGGTAAGTATGATGTACTTTTGTGATATTTTGATATACTACCTTTCTTGTCACTAATATTCGATTTGATTTTCATTGCAGGATTGGAGTTACTCTTATGGTTACATTGGAAGCATGGCCTCACTTAGTATTTCGATTTGTTTAGTAGTTAGAGTATGTTTAGGAGTAGGTTTCGTTTATTTTTCTTTCTCACTATTTCATTTTGTAATAATGCAATTATGAACACAAGTGAGTACACCAAGAGAACCATCCTATGCATGTTGTCAGGGAAGTCTACTTTAATCCTTTTCTCTCTGCTTTTTATTGAATATTTCCTTTCAAAAACGCATTATCATCATAAAATTTTTAAAATGGAAAGTAAAGAGATAAGTAAATTTGAACTGTCAATTCACCTGAATTCAACCCTGACCCAAGGTGCCATGAGTAGGACTGCACTCATCTTAATAGATTTTTTTTTGTTTTGTTTAATCTCCGAATAAAATGACATCTCATGAAACATTATCTTAAGGAAAGAACCTTCCCGTACATGAGACTTATATGATTTAGTTCTTCCTTTGTTCTTTAATGGGATGCTAGTAGATCCAAAAGCTCAAGTTTATCTTTCGCCAAAATATTTTTCTAAAAGTGTGCTTTTTTTGTTTTGATTTGTTTTTTTGGATGTACTTCTAATTTTGATTTCTTTCAACAAAAGCTTATTTGGTTTGTTGAATGATCTTTCTTTTATTTTTTTGAGTGATTTTTTTCTTTATTGTTTGTCTATATTTTTGGTTCAATAACTCTCTCATTTGAAACTTATCACCATATGAAAATATTATTCAAAATATCATACCACCTGCTGGTCTCCAAATAATCTGAGATAGTCCAAATCTATTATTGAAATAAGATTTATCTCATCTCTATTAGACATTTTTTTAATTGTTACCATTCTTCTTTCCCTTCAACATTATTGTAAGGAATTGTCTGTGAAAGTTGGAGTGATCTATGGTTATCATGGCTATTATAAGACCTTTTACACCATCCTAGTCCTTAAGGGACATTCCATATTTTCTTCCCCATCTTCTAGATAATATCGTATTCAGAGAATAAAATCAAATTTTGTGATGGGATCACCTGTGAGCTTGAAATAATGAAGCATAAAGTTTATAATTGTGAGTTGGAAGGTATCATCATGAGTCGATCCATCATGACCATAGAAAGTTTGCAGAAGTGACATTACCATTTTTGGTCACCAAGGTAGGGTAGTGTTCTTTAGTCTTCTCAACTAAAGGACAAGAGGTTGCATCACGAGCCTTGCTCACCTCCATGGATTTATGTGGATTATGATGCTTACTAACTAGTCACCAAGACACAACAATGAATTTTAGTTAGTCACCAAAATGATATAAGAATAAAACTTAATAATTCTAGGAATGATCCATCCCCTGTGCTTAAACTATTAGATGGGATCAAGGTGATCACATAGGTTAAAAGGAAACCCTGTCGAGGTTATGAACGCATGTTGGCAGTAGTGGGCCTACCTCTAGTATTGAATTCCTTTTCTTAAAATTAACATGACCGATTGGTGAAATAGTAGTTCATAATTTAATTCTTTACAAGATATTTCCCATCAATTCATGAACTATGGTAACATCAATCTATATATTTCTGCAGAGCTAATATCAATACTATAGAGAACAAACAAGGAATTTTCTTAAGGAAATTTGAAGATCAGACATCTTGGTACCTCTTATTATAATTCCACATAATGATATGTTTTGACTCAATGCAGAGATAACTAATTCACCGAGTAAGTTGCCATTTGTTGGCTGCCCGCAACAACCCCCTTCTTTTTTTTAAACAAAATCTAGGGTCCCTCTAAATTTTACTTGGATTCTTCGTTTGTTTCCATTTGAATTGATTGGATTGGTATTGATTTTCTTCATTCTGAGGTTCGTTTGAGTTTATATTCTTTTATTTTGTTTGGTTTCAATTTCATGAAATTAAAATGCCATTTCATTTTTCTTTCTACATAGTTTTGATGTTGATGGACGAGCTTCATAATTTGGGAGTTTGTTATTACCTCTTCCTTATTGGATTCATCTTCTATGAGAATGGCTTGGTTGAAGACATGGATTAATATCAATGATTTTTCAGAAATAAATCTTATTGCAACACATTTTTTCTATGACATTTTTTCACATTTCATCAAATTTGAATGAAGGAAAGATGAGTATGGAAATCTTAATTTAAATGAAAACATTAATTTTTATCAACTATTTACTTTTGTTTAAATTATGATCATGTTTTCTTCTTTTGTTCATTAGCAAGTTTGACTATTCTAAATAATGAGTTCAATACTTCATCAAATAATATCTTGGTTGGTATCTCATTTTCAAAAAATCATTTGATAGGTTTAATTAATTTATTTATTTATTTTCATTTTGCATCTCATTTCAAAATAAATAAAATTAAAAATAAAAGAATTATCTATCATTTGCTTGATTTTGTGGAAACCCAAAATTAATATTTTTCTCCTCTCCATCAACTTGAAGCTTTTAGAATTTTAAGATCATATTTGAAAGGAAAATATATCCAATTTTTGTTTACGACTTATAGTTAACTTTAACTTTAAATTCATTTTAATTTTATTGTTCTAGATTTTGTTTTATTCACAATTTTTATATTTAGGTTATTAAATTGGTTTATTTTTGTTTCACGGGTTTCTATTATCAGATATCTGGCACAGATCTGATCATGGATTGATTTTCTTATCTAATTACGTTCATGATAATTAATCCAAAAATAACACTGGATTGCTGCAAATAATTTATGAGCAACTTGACAGATAAGATTTGGAATTGCGTTCAAGAATAGACGTACAAGTTTGTAGGATTGATTTCATCCAAACTGTGAGGAATATCAAGAAACGATTGAAAAATCATCTGCATAATGGATCTATATAGCTTACTCCTGAGATGTTTCCCAAACAAACAAGCGATTTGAGAGATATTTGGTTTTCTTCACGAGGAAAATTTCAGGTGGCGAAAATTGTTAGTGACGCACAAACTGTTCATTCATTGCATAAATATATGAGAAAGTTTAGATCCAATGGAGATATTGAAGAAATTCAGAGGAGGTTTTTTATCATTTATTTTGTATATTATTTATTTTGTAAACTTTTTCTTTTCAAAAGGAGTAACGGATGGTTGGAATTTTTAGGAGAATGGACCAGTATTTTCGAAGAAGAATATGGAATTCTAGATTTCTTAATAGCTTTTGTACTGTGAGTAAAAGGGTTTTGTTTTCATTATAATATCTTTTGATTATGGTTCATATTCTTTGAGTAATTGATTATGCATTGATTTAAATTAGCTTTAGTCTATTTTATTAATACATGGTTAATTGCTATCATTTATGTATTAATTTTTTCAATCTTTAATAATCTATTATCTCAGTTATCTTGATCTTGGTGATTGTATTATTTTAATACAAATCTTGTATTATATTGAGTTTATTCATGTAATTCAGATTTGTAAAGATATAATTGTTCAATTGAGATTTTTCTTATTGTCGATTAGTCTATTATATCTTCACTAAGAATCATTATTTGAAAGTTGTTCTTTCTTCATTTTAAATAAGATTTAAATTGTTAGTCAAACTAATTTTCATCCTCACACTACACAATCTCAGAATTACACAACCTTCTGCTATAGATTTCTTTTAACATACAAGTTGTTGGAGTAGCTTTATACAAGAAGGCACAACCAAAAGTTCTCTTTAAATACTGGTCATTCATAGCTTAATGATTTTCTATTTGTTTTGATTTATATTTTTTGAATGTAAATTAACATTCAAGCTTAAATACTTTGTTTATTTAAGCTAAAACATTATTATTTACATTCATTTTTTTTATTTTATTTTTTGTAGTTTCAAGGTTAAAATTAGATTAGTAGTATGCTCAAGATCTATTTAATTTTTCCTAAGATTCAGTTCTCTTATGCAACCTTAGTTTACAAGGTTTCTTGTAAATCTTGCACATGTTTATTAATATATGTTTTATATAAAAGTGAGAATAGTGAATGTATATAGTAGAACTTTGTTAATGCATAGTTAGTTATTTTATTTTTGTGGTTTAGATCAATACCTTTATCGGCTAACAGGGACGTTAAACCCGTCAGGGGTAGTTATTCAAAACATCTTGGTTATTTAGGCAACCTTGGACCAGACTATTCCCTTCCAGTTTACAGTGTGTCATAAACTCATGTCAACAAAGTACCAGGTTCCCCATCAAACATAGGCAGGGATTTATAATGCTTTGCAGGAAAATCATGAAGTATAGAAGGAAATTTCAAAGGTGTATATCTCTGCTAAATCTTGGAAGGTGTGGGATTAGGTACATGAGGAACGACATCATTTTTTATCACATGAGGCTCATCAGATTGAATATGGTCATCATTAAAATATTTTTTGAGATAAAAAATATATGAGGAAGATGTATCTACAGTATTTAATGAAGGATATACAATAATGAATCTCTCATGATCATCATTTGATTCAGATGTATGATCTTGGTCAAGCTCATCAATGCAAGAAGAAGAATATATAGTTTTCAAAGAAGGGTATTCAAGTGCATATTTGTGGCCTTCATTAGAATAAAATAGGAATATGTAAATAAAAATCCATTTATCATGTTCAGGAAAGGACAAGAGATAACTAATTAAAATGAATAAGATGTCTTGGAAAAATGTGTACTTTGATCCTTGAATATTTTTCCTTTCAAGTCTCTGTTGAATCAGCTCATCCTCCAATGGAGTCTTTTGAATATGATTGCAGTTTGATTGGAGTCTCCAGATGAAAGGTACAACCTCTTGTGTATGATCATTTTTCATCATCAATAATCAGTTCTAAATTGTTTTCATTCTTCTCCCAGGGAAAATGGATCCTTCGCTCCTCGACAATGACGCCAAACTGTTAACACTTCTTTGGGTTGTATCAAAGAAACCCCAATATAACATTTTCAACCAGATTTGGATTGTATTCTAAGCTATAAAATCAAAGAGGGCTCTCTCAAAAAATCAAAATGCTTTCACACTCAAGAAATATACAAGAATAACACTCAGAGGTCATATTTTGATATAAGATAGGCTTGTTTTTGTTTTAAATATATGGTAGGAAAAGAAAGAGATTAATTAACATTGGGCAATAGATTCAATATTTGAAAACAAATGAAAATAATGACTGGTAGGTAGAAATTTCTAGAGGAACAAAGGCTAAATTAGGTGATGAAATTTCAATTTTGAGTTTGGTTGTGTAGGGTGGAAGAGGAAAATAAGCATATAAAATAATCAAAGAACTATGAAAGATGAATTATAACCTAGTTAATAACAGAAACATCAGTTAAACCACTTGAGTCTAAAGCACCATTAGATGAATTCTAGACCCTTTAATTATCCAATTTAAACAGAAGAAAATGAAGATTAAAGTAAGGACACAAAAAGTACATACAAAGATAAGACTATAGACTTAAAATCACCTCCATTAAAATATTTTTCATAAAAATTTCAGGACTTCTACATTTGTATTTCATTCAGATTCAAAGAATATTACAATAAGGATCAAAATGACTATACTTTATGAAAAAAAAACCCTCCTTTGCACATTCAAACTGCTCAAATATATAGATAAATATCATATTCTAGCCTAAGGAATTTGAAATCCATCTTTTCCAAAAATATAGAGTTGTTACAATAGCTTAGGAAATAATATTTGCCAAAACTCTGCTCATATCCTGCTATCTAGGGTTTGATTTTTGACCAACTAAAAATGTGTGAACTAAAGAGAAAATCATGGGATCTAATAGGAGAGTATCCAAGATTCAATATCCATATCAATTTTGGATCCACCTTGCTAAGTTGTAGGACCATCAATTCGAATTTCAAAGATTCTAGAACTATGTCAGCAAATCTGGCTTGGCGAAATTCTGGAAAATAGGCCTCAATGATCATTTCATATCTTCCAAATAACAAAACATCTCTAAAAAATAAAAGAGTTTTTTTCTACTGGGTCCATTCTTGAGACAAACCTCTTTTGGTTTTCAAAACGTATTCTCCAAATCCTTAGAATCTGCGCCCAAATATGATGACTAAACAGGAAAACAATAAATGCTAAAATATGGAAACATGGATCGTAAATATTCATTTGAATGTCTCAAAATATGACACTTGTGTAAAATGCGAGAGAGGTTTTTGTTACTGAGATCATGCTTGATGAAAACCTATCTATTTTTTTCCAAAATCCTCTCCAGTTGTTTGGAATGTGATCTTGAAGATGTCTGCAAAAAATTTCATTCCCAGAACTTGCATATCACACCCTGTAGACTTTGCGTAGCAAATTTACGTAGTACACTTGATATTTCTTGAAACTTGTGGAAATTTTGGTGGTAGAAACTTTCTCGAAACCTATAATTATTTCAAAACTATATTCTCATCACCTCCCACTATTGTTTCTAATCATGTGTGCCTACATCATTTGCGTAGAAAATCTAAGCTATTGTTGCGCAAGTGCTACCTACAACATTTGTGTAGCAACTTTGCGTAGCAAACTCCATTGTGGTGTAACTCGTGCATATCTAGGTGGAAGAAAATGACTAGGAACATGTATTTACTTCAAAACTCATATTCCTTTCACTTCATGTTGTCCTTTTTAATCATATGAGTCTACAACATTTGTGTACCAAAAACTTCCTATGCAAATGTTGTGTATGAAATTTTATCAGTCAGAACAACAACTGTGTCCAAAAAATGTTTTATGTTGTCATCCTTGTGAAAACCATTCGCTAACATCAAATTCATTCTTCCCATAGATTCTATGACATAAACAAAAACTTGGGATGACCTCTTACCCCTTCGATTCCTTCTCTTTCATGATGGTGTATTATGAAATAGACACAGAAACCTTTTAGACTCAGACCTATGAATAGACTCTCCTTTGAGATGCATATTTCCCTTTATTTGATCAATGGCCTAAGGCCTAGCTCTGCCCATTGCCTCGACATAGGAAACATCTTGTCGGGCTCAGATTGAGGTTGAGAAAGCCACCAAATTTGTGGAACGGATCCAACACATTCACCAACAAGTCCATGACATTCTGGAAAAAGCCAATGCCAAGTACAAGCAGCGTCATGACCAGCATCGGGTGCCACACACATACCAGGTGGGTGATAAGGTTTGGTATCATTTGTAGAAAAAAAGATTCACGTGACCTCATCGCAAGCTACGCCCACTTCGTTATGGGCCATATATTATCACCAAGGCTATCGGGGATAATTCTTTTGAATCAAGCATCCCTCCATTTCTTGGCTTGCACCCTGTATTGAATGTTGAGCTCCTTCGCCCCTGTTTTCCACCATTGTTGGACACCTCAGAAGTGGTCGAGCAGTTGGAAACAACAGAACTCAACCCTGACTGTTTGGAGAAGGAAACAGTTGATCGGATCATGGATTCACAGGTCAAGGGCACTCACCAACAACGTGTCCAGCTCTAACGAGTCGTGAAGGCTGGACAGTTCCTGCATCAGGGCAAGTGGCTCACCCGGAGCCAAATTCAGTTGAAATTCCCCCATCTTATCCCGACACTTGATGCAATGGGGACCATTTCTTCTTAAGGGGGGAGGAATGATCTATATGGGTATCTGTGGCCGCCCACCTTTCCATCTGGCTCAAAATAGTTTTTTGGCATTTATGGTAATTTACTATTTTTAGCAGTTTTTTTCGGGTCCTGAACTTCTGGGGCCATTTTAAGGCCCTAAACGATGTTTTTTTGGGTATGTTACTCTCGCAAAATAGCATCTGCAATGCTATTTTGTTTCAAGCATTGTAGGCCTCGAATAGATCTTTCCAACAAGCTATCGTGTGCCCCAAACGGAGATCGTATGCAATAGTTATGACTTCGAGAAGTTGATGGACTAACTTACCCAAACAAGGCCCACTTGACTTTTGGCGTTTCATCTTCTAGGGTTAGGTTTTTGGTTTCTACCTTCCTGATTTTGATAAGTAAGGCCCTTCGGCCTCTTTTTGTAATCATCTTGGTCACAGATGAGAGTAGCTGCCACATCTCTTATCAGGGATATGCTACCACCATTCTAGCTATGTATTGTTCAACAGTTTTATAGTTTCTCTATTTCATTAATTAATA
>SNQJ01S0005227.1:16713-33360 GCA_010110895.2 Picea sitchensis
TCAACAGTTTTATAGTTTCTCTATTTCATTAATTAATAGAAGTCTGTGTGTTTACTGTATCACTGTGTTCTATGCAATACTATTGTGCATACTCTGTTGTTTGCTTCTTACATTTCGTTCTTGCATAAATCCAGATCAATATGGATGTTACTTCTAGTGCTAACATTTCTGGCACCATTGCCAGGGAATGAATTGAAGAATTTTTCCCTGGGTAGAACAACAATGAGCTTCTGATTTTGGAGGTGCATCAAATATCAGAACCATTGAATATTGCATTTTCACCTGGTGACTCCACTGTGTCGGCTCCACTATTTCAATTGTGGTTTCCTCTAGCACACCCAAGCTGACCCGGATAAATTTTTCAAGAAGGATTTTAGAAGCCGCTTTCTCAACTTGAAAGTTCTCTCGAAGGTTGACAACGATCTGGTCTTTGGTGGTGAACAAAGACCAGACACATTCAGACTACATATCATTCACCTAGCAACTCCATTATTAAAGGATCGATTGGTGACTCTATTGGTTCGACATGGAAAAAATCTTGGCTCGGAGGTATGCTCCTTTTAATTTCTCCTCTGCTCCTGGTTTTCCTAATGTTGTTCCTACTCCAAATTAATGGGGTGATTATTTTCCCATATTTAGAGAGCGTAAAGAGGACAACCTTACTCAACATCTCCTTGAGTTTCATGAACTCATGAATCAATGGGAAATACCACTCCTCGCCCCCTGCTAGCATCTCCTCCCTAGAGAAGTTTCATGTGGCTTTCAATGGGCATTGTCAAAAAATTTATTCCTCTGAGTTTATTTCTCATAACTGTTGTAAGGAATATAATGATTGTGTTCAGAATATAATAGATTCTAATGCATGCTGTGAGGATGAAAAAGATTCTTTAGGTGAGCTGGTGGGACTGGTAAAATCACTTTCTACAAAAATAGAGAAATTGAAGGCAGATCATGATTGATGCTCTTATGAAGATGCAGAGGATATTCTGGTCCTCAAAATAAATGTTCTTGGTAGCCCTATGTACGACAAAGAAGTGATTTCAGATACTGTCCAATAACAAACAACTTGCAATGAATATCCCAACAAAGATGACGAAGAGAAGATCTCTCCCATGGTTCATGTTTATTATGATTATGAATCTGATCCTTGGGAGAGCCATGAAGGAGAAAAAGAGGAGCCAAATGTGCAGTTTATCTCCTGTTCAGAACCTGTAAATGAGCATATATCACCTAGTACCATCCAGCCATGTATGACAGCTATGAGTCATATTATGAACGGGATATGAAGGATTTCCAAGAGCATGAAACAGAACCGTTTCCTTTATACATTGAAGGAAAACATTCTGTGGAAATCAATCATCCTGGGCCTGCAGAAGACCAAGAGCAGAGCTTTCCCATGGGTCTTTATTTATGAAGATTATGACTTTGACCCTTGGGGGAGCCATGAAGAAGAAGAGGGAAATCCAAATGAGCAGTTTACATCCTTCCCTGAGCCTGTGAGTGAGAAGCCACCACCTGGGATCAGTCATCCTGCATCATCTTCTCATCCACCTGTGCTTACCAGAGATATTCAACCATGTGTGAGAAGCTATGGAGAAGATTGGGCTGTCTGTTACAAATTTTCTGGAGTTTTCCACTCATTCTATGAGCCTGTCAGTGAGTGCATGGAGTTGCATTTACTTCATTCCTTGGAGCCACCTAGATTTATCTCAACTTCAGCCATTGGAGGAAAGCTGAAGGATGTAACCATTCTACTATCACGGTTGCATCATCTATTATCAGTCACTGATAGAGTAAAAGAGCTTCTAGTTAGGAAGTTACTTGAATGGCTATGGTGGAAGTTTTCTTTCACCTGGAACTTTGTAAAGATCAATTAGAATATGATCGTATATAAATAAGCTCCTCTGGAGCCCATTTATTTTCTTTTGTTTAGAGTAATTATCGGCATGTAATCCTCAGTAGGACATTTTTTTAGTATGACTCCATAACCCAACAGCTAAGGCACTGGAACTACTTGTTATTGGCAGCTTGCAGGGAGCATGCCATCCCCTGTGGAGCCAAATGTTATCACATGAACTTGTCAGAGTCCTATGGGTTTGTGGTTTCTACCTAAGTTTGTAATGTTTCCCTGTCTCTATCCTTTTCGCAGATCAAGTCTTAATTTTTCCCCTTCAGTCGGCAAATTTGTTTTTGTTTGCCCCTTTGTGTTTGAGCACTCATCTCCTTGGCCTCTGTCATTGATCCTTCTATCTTCCCAAAACCACATCCAATTCATATCAGTGACTCGCGGGAATTCAGGAGTCCAAAATCGTGCAAAGTATAGCACCAAAGCACAAAGCCCCAAAGTGAGCATGAGTCATTGATCTTCAAGGGAACATGTGGCATCCAATCCAAGTGTTCGGGGAAATAAGCTTCGGAGGTTTGAAGTGGGAAGTGTGTAAAACTTCTGAAGGGCCAAAGCTCAAAGTCCCAAAGTTAATCTAGACCATCCATCAGTAGGGACATGCGAAAACCCATCTCTCACTTCAAGAATTTTCCCCCAGGAAATTCCTCATGTTTCACATTCAAAAGTGGTTGAAGTCCCCAAAGTGACCGAAGTCCCGAAGTCCCTGAGACCCGAAGTGGATCTCGGTCGTCAGGTCGAAGAGGGAAGATCTGATCCATTGATTTAAAGCATGAGAGTTGGGTCGTTGATCAAGAAGCCTCATCTCAGATCACAATATCAATGGTCATG
The DNA here is from genome assembly GCA_010110895.2 of Picea sitchensis. Lineage (NCBI taxonomy): Eukaryota > Viridiplantae > Streptophyta > Pinopsida > Pinales > Pinaceae > Picea > Picea sitchensis. The sequence continues at coordinate 19,448 of SNQJ01S0005227.1, forward strand.
CTCCATTATGGGGTTGGAAGGTGCTCACGTTTTAAAATTTCAAGGGTGGTTCGCAATCAGAACCGTGGCTTTTGGAAAGGGACGCGTGGCGATTCATGGTGAATTGCGGGGACAAAAGCGGTTTGCTTTCAAACCACTCTTGGTCACTCCCGTAATCACGCAATTGCATAGGATCACAGCCTGGGGTCACATTGGAGCAAGGCCAAAGTCACAGGGCGCTCATCCTCTGATCCGCGTCTAAGGCTCTTAAAGCACCAAATTTGGCACCATCTCCATGCAAGGTCTTATGTATCCCAGAATTGGTGAACAAGTAAACTTCAGCGGCTACACCTCAAATAGAAAAATTGTCCCAGCCATACATATCGATCAAACCAATGGCCCCAAGTTCGTATGTTCATTTAGTATCTCATTTAATCATAGCAAGTAGTCGTCCCTTGGTTACCTTGCCCGATCTCGATCCTGAGGAGATATCAGTTAATGGACACAGAGTTGGTGGTTGAAACTTTAACTCACTCCATAAATGGAAAGAAGGCTGAGAGAAGTCATGAAGGCACACTTATGATCCAAAGCCTCCTTATGGACAATTTTTCCTGTAAAGAATATAACTATACCCTGCTCGCGTCTGACATCATGAGGTCTGCACAACCCGACAGAGTGGGCGTCGACTGAAGGCTTTGAAGGAAGTGATCAGATCACATTCCTGGTGGTTGCAGCATTTTAGTATATATAGGCAGTTTTGATATTTTGTTAAGGTCGATGGTGGAGTAGTGCTCCCATATTGTAAACTTTGATGAAGAAAATTAGTTCTCTGGTTATGTATTTGTTTTTGAGATATCTTGTTTAATGAAAGTCATCTTCTTCTCCATCTTATTTGCCTCTGATATCTAGGGAGTTCATGTGTGATTGATTCACATGGATTGTTGTAACTGTATTATGATATATGTTTGATTATAGTACTGTTATTATTTCTTTCAGCTTCCTTGAAATTTGAATCCAAGAGGTCCTTTTGTTTAAGTTTTTCCTCCTTAGGCTGCTGGAAAATGTGATGTTCATAGAAGACCTCTACACCTTTCTCACTAAATCTTCCTCCTATTCACCCTTACTCCAACTTACTGACTGAAGTTAATCAAGACCTCACCTACAGGTGCATACCAGTCTAGTTTTCTTAGTTAAAATGATATCATCTTGAGTCTGAGCCCATTTGACCTCTTTAAAACCAACGTGTGACATAAAAATCTGATGGGTACCAGGCTTACCTCCAACGCAATCTAGAGGTGACTTCTAGTGCTAATAGAATGATTACCCAAAGAGGCAAACCATTCTTCTTGACCACTTCTCAGAGTGACTGCCAAGGAGAATTACTATCATAGACCATTCCCCCACACTGGCCACAAGGAGAATTGTTGTCTATGGTACATCAACAATCTGTTGAACCATGATTGTCTGTTCTATACCATTTTCTGAACTGGAAAATGATTGTCCATCAGGAATCCTGGACCACTCTCCAGACTGGAAAGTTACTTCCCAACCTGGACCATTTTCCAAACTGGAAAATGATTGTTCATATATCAATAACATATCAATGCTCCCTCCCAACCTGGGGAGTAATCACTTCCCTTTCCAATAAGGAATTAATCTCCACGAGTCTCAACTTGTCCCTTAAGTATGCAAACTTTTCATCTTGGACAGAGGATTTACCAGAAATATTTTTTATCTTCTCATCAACGAAGATATAGTTGAGAACTACTTCTCCCCTCTGGAATTTATCACGGATAAAATGGCACTTGATATCAATGTGATTCGACCTATCATGGAACACCAAGTTCTTTGAGAGATACACATAGCTCTAGTTATCACAATATATCATGGTCGAATACAAAACCTAATCAAACAGTCCAGAAACCACCTTACGGAGCTACACTACTTCTGTATAAGTATCACAAGCTACAATATACTCTACTTCTATAGTGTTGAGTGTAACAGACTTTTGTTTCATGCTATCCCATGATATCGTGGAAAAGCTCAAATTGAAAGATATCCAAGAAGGATGTATTCTCTTATCTGCACTTCCTGCCCAATATGAATCGATCAATCCATGCATTTGTATATAACTCAAATGTCCCATGAAGAAATTTCAAGTCATGCTTTTCAATTATTGAATACTCATGGCTAGGTTTCACCTAGAACTATTTTCACAGAAAAGAAAATATACGACTGAGTATTCTCCAAATGCATCAACGATCCATTCAATTGTCGATACAGGGATGGGTCTACTGGATCATATTCCCTTAACGTCTTCAGATATGTCATCATTGGAGTTTTCTATGGATTTGAAATCCATTATCCCAGACTTTTGAAGAATTATTTTGATACACTTCCTCTGTCATAGGAAGTTTTCACCACGCTTTTTCTATACATGAGAGGATTTGCACCAAGTAGTTTCAATCCATACAAGGTCTTCTTCCATCTACATTCATGGTTCTCTTTCTAGTATACCTAAAAAAATTGGTGTTTCTCTACATATGCTTATTCTTCAATTACTTTGTTGATAAGAACAATATTTACATCCATCTGATGTAAACTCCAACCCAAGGATACTACAAGATATATAATGACTCGGGTAGAGGTATATTTGGTTACTAGAACAAGTTGTCATCATAGTCTTCTCCCTCCTTCTGGGAGAACCCTCTATCCCCTAATCTCTCCTTGTATCTATCAAAGCTTCATTTATAAGTCTTCAAGGATTCTTCAATGGACCATATAATTGGGGATTATCTCCCTCCTAATCCTGGCTTCATACCTGAATGAGAAATATCTATAACTTCCTTGTTTTTATTCTGAGACTGTATGTTTCTGGAATTCTGCAATCAATTACCTCTATATGAGAGAGTCCATGCTTCCTTCTACTGCATCTCTCTTTTCTTTCTCCAAAGTGTCACAAGATTGTTTTGGTTTCCTTTTGATTACTAACTTCCTATGAGTATTTTTAAGTTTGTTTCTATCAGTTCTGATTTCTTCCATCTAGCAGTTGTTTCAATCATTGTATCATCCTTATAAACTTCTTCCATGATAGCTTCCACAAATATTTTTCATCAAAGGTTTTTCAACATATTTCACAATGGTACCTTCCCAGAACAAGACAAGAAGCAAAAGAAAGATCCAAGAAAATATGTTTATGATAGGAAATAGAAACAAGAATAAGGACAAGGATAGAGACAATTTGTACAAGCCTGGAAAGAAATCTTCATGATAGCCTTCATGAAATAACATTCCTGAGACAACAAGAAGAGTAGTGTTTCTAATACAGCATCTTTCATATGAAGGATAGTTTCTTGGTAGCATTACTAAGATGATCTAGTCTAAGAACAAGAATAAGAAATATCTCCTAGAGTAGGTGTTAGTTCATATTTTCAAATAAGTACACTAAGTAGTATAATATACTAAGTACCTACCAATACTCACTTAAGTGACAATAATACAGATGTCAAACTTGATATGCAAACCTAGAGTCTTGTTATTGTTCCACTTGAATTGATTTTCTTATGGGACAAGTATCCTTTCCGACCTGTCCCTTAAACTTCAAACAATATGCTTTCTTGACAGAAAACTAATTTAGATAATATGATCTCAACCTTATAAGATATTGATTAAATTCAACTTATAACTTTGACTAGAAGTTCATAATTCCATAACAACCAAAGTTATATCAAGTCAAACCTGGAGAGTGTGTTGATATTTTGAATGCACTGAATCTAAGATCACTTCTGTGGACAAGATCCCTTATACATTCCCTGCAAACACACTCATGGTAATGATACAAATTAAAAGAACATGTATAGGTACATACCTTTGTTACCCGACTATGACGGTAAATCTTAGAATGACTTTCTTGGACTAGAGGTTTTGTTTCTAGAGGATTGGTAAACCTCATAATGTTCCTTTTTGTAGATTTATCTTGAGAACAACATACACTTTCTTCATGCTAGGTCTTATGTCTTCATAACTCCCTTCCATTTTGACTTTCGACTAGTCAACCTTAGATTTTGACTTGGTCAAAAATTGAATTTAACCAAAATTTCAAACTTGATGTCTTGGTTTACTAAGAGTACGAGGAGGTGTGCTAGGCTAGTGTGCATTAGTTTATCCAGGAATTAGGTCAAGAGATTCACTTAAGGTGCCTCAACACGAGGGTTAGGGTTTCATTGTTGCAACAAAACTTTGATAGCAACTGAGCAAATCCTCCCAATATACCATCCAATGGTTAGACAATATGAAGCTAGTGTGGGCCCATGACCTGTTATAATAATAGGTGTGTTTGTTTCTCTGTAGACAATATAGAAATATTGTCACCCAACCATAGACCGAAGCCACCCCCAAGCACCTTAACCTTGACAGATAGAATAATTCTGGAAGAAAACCCTAGAACCAATAGCTAACCAAGGTAGCATACTTCTCTCTAAATCTAGCATACCAGGCAAAGAGTCCAAACCATAACCAATTCAAAAATTCCAAACCCTAAACAAATACCAAGTCACTACTCCAACAGCTACAGCTCTCCTCCAGTCATGCACACCACTTGTCCTTATGTAGTTGTGAGAGTGAGTCTGTCAAATGAGCTTTAGCGCCCTCTTATTTATAGTCCTACAAGTGACCCAATTGGTCCAGCTTCTACTTCTAGAGGATAATAATTTAATATAAATTAGTATCTTGAGTTGACTTGTCTTCTAAGGTTATTTCCTAACCTTCTAGGGTTTCTCTTGCTTCCCAAAATATTATAGACTCGTCAAAGGTTACATGTAGAGGTTAATACCTCCCACAACTACCATAATATCAACAATTTAGAAGGTATTAAACTGCAAATTCTAAAGATATAGTCGATAGATGCATTACTCCAAAAAATAAGAGTGGGATTGGCCAAATATTGCATTAGTGTGATCACTTTGGTAGACTCGTCACACTCCAAGAGAATACAAGGATCAACCAAATAATTCCTCATTCAATGGTTGGATAAGCTATGAGACAAGATGGTCAAGAGACGCATCACCCTCCAAAGGAAGATTGGGATCAACCAAATATTGCATTAGGACAACCACTTCATCAACCAATGGCTGAAAAGGTTGTCGGGAAACTGAATATGACTCGGGACTAGAAGGGATTTCAAACAAGGACCAAATTCTTCATATCACTGGAATACTAGGGCACGTATAAGTAAGGTGATATCCCTTGCAAATATTACAAGGGAAATTGGGCTTACATCTTATTCATCTAGGTTTCTCAATAGTATCAATGACCCCATAATGACTTACACTGGTTGGTTCATTGTCAATTCTTTTACAAAAAAATTCATTCACGATTAACAAGCCCTGATGGCTCTGATAGATCTTTGCAAATTCTTTGGCCTCACAAAATTCCACCATAGGTTTGTCTTAGGTTCATATCATATATCTTGTCCCTTAAGTAAAGTGAACAAGTGGGGAGATAAAGCCAAGTTTTCCTAGTTTGAATCATAGCAGAAATCATTCTAGGATCTCAAACACCACCTCTATTCCACACTAACCTTCATTTTTTCACATCTACAATAGTCATTTGAGATTGATACATAATCATGTGACTATGCTATGAGTGTCGTCTTCATTCAAGAGGGACATTGAGTCGCCTATCATAGCGAAACATTGTTTGATTTTGTTCATAGGTATCCCCCCTATGATAAAGAGAAGTACTCCATTGTGCAGGTATGTCGACATTAGAAGCATTTCATTCTAGGAAAGGAAATGATTATGCTTCAAAACACTTATGTTTGTAATATTCAAAGCTTTTAATACAGTAGTAATATTTGTGAAATTGTTCACTTGTTGGATTTCACAATTCATGATTCATGATTGTTGATATTTTATACTTACGTTTATAAGTTATTTATTTTATTTTCATGGTTATAATATTTATTAATGATGTATATTGAAATTGAGAAAATTACAAATATGGTATAGAAGATTTTTTTAATTTTTTTTGTTTTTTGTAATTTTAAAGAATCAATTCCATCTTATATTTCCATTAATCATTTTTTCTACAAAGCATACCTTTCCTAGAGATTTTTTTTTTTTTTGAGATTGTGTTTCTAATTGTATCTTTTTTTATCTTATTTTATTTTCTCTATCATCTTTGAAGTTGGTTAAACAAGAATACGGTTCCCTTTGTGAATGTGAACACATCTCTGAATCAATTTCTTTCTAAGCTTAACCTATTTAGTTTAATCAATTAGTTGTTTCAAGTATTGTATTTGAAAAGACTCAAAGTTCTCCAATTTATTTGGAGAAACTTTTGATATCAAAATCAATTTGTTTGAGGGTTACCTCCTTTGGCTAATGGAATATTTTAGCTATGCTCAAGAGGGGAGGATGTTTTCCTCCATAGGGCTCCTTAGCACCATTTTTTAGTGAAGAACATCTAGAGGATCAATATAATGACATTACCATCATAGATTTCATGCAAAAATATAGAGATCAAGTATAGAAATATGTCAAGCACTTTCATAGAACTAGGTGGTAGTATTTACATTTAAAACAAGATCGCTAATTACTTCATATTGACACAATAATTTCAATGGTTGAATTTGTAAAAAACTATACATTAGCTATATAGAGGGATATGCAAAGAAAATACTATCATTCTTACCAAATTACTATATTTTTGTGTGTTGTATATAGGCATGCACAAGAGGACATTTATAATGACTTTAGAAATAATGGGATCAACTTGAAATAACATTGAGTTTGGTACAATGATGTGTTGAGTAGGTTAACATGATTTTTTACTCTGGTAGTGTCAACTTCATAAGAAAACAAAAATCAATCATGTATCTGGAGTTACTTTGAAATGTGGCATGGAAAGGGAGAACATGATGGGGTAGGATCTTCTATAAAATGAGCACTCATGAAGAACCAAATGAATTACTCATTGACACGTCTTTATCCATCATATTATACTATTGTTTAATGGTGCCAGTCAAATTTAAGCCATGGCAATAACGAAAAGGTGAGGACAATGCTCTTGTAAGATTAGAAGGGTCTTATATGATTAGTTTTTTATGGTATTTAATTTTTATAATTGTAGTTATTTATGTGTGCCCTTTGAGTGTAGGTACTTTAGGGGTGTAAATGGTGATGTCAATAGATCATTACATTATGATTGTGGTAGTGTTATTGGTTAACAAAATTTACACTATTAGTTAATGCATAATGTGTATGCAATCGATACTAGAAAGTATGTTTTCTTTTGTGGGGTTTTCATTGATTAAGTAGAATCTCATTATCAATGTGAAAACATTAATGATAGATATGTCAAACTGTGGAAATATGTAGAGATGGATAAAAATATGAAAGGATATGGACATGGGGGAGGATGAGTGAAATGAAGATGAATCCATGATTTCAAAGGACTATGAGAAAAATTTAGATATTATCATGGAAGGTATGCAATCGATAGTAGAAAGTATGTTTTATTTTGCGGGGTTTTCATTGATTAAGTAGAATCTCATTATTAATGTGAAAATATTAATGATAGCTATGTCAAACTATGGATATATGTAGAGATGGATAAAAATATGAAAGGATGTGGACATGGGGGAGGATGAGTGAAATGAAGATGAATCCATGATTTCAAAGGACTATGAGAAAATTTTAGATATTATTATGGAAGGTATGAAATCAATACTAGAAAGTATGTTTTCTTTTGTGGGGTTTTCATTGATTAAGTAGAATCTCATTATCAATGTGAAAATAGTAATGATAGATATGTCAAACTGTGGAAATATGTAGAGATGGATAAAAATATGAAAGGATATGGACATGGGGGAGGATGAATGAAATGAAAATGAATCCATGATTTCAAAGGACTATGAGCAAATTTTAGATATTATTATGGAAGGTATGCAATCGATACTAGAAAGTATATTTTCTTTTGTGGGGTTTTCATTGATTAAGTAGAATCCCATTATCAATGTGAAAACATTAATGATAGATATGTCAAACTGTGGAAATATGTAGAGATGGATAAAAGTATGAAAGGATGTGGACATAGGGGAGGATGAGTGAAATGAAGATGAATCCATGATTTCAAAGGACTATGAGCAAATTTTAGATATTATTATGGAAGGTATGCAATCGATAGTAGAAAGTATGTTTTCTTTTGTGGGGTTTTCATTGATTAAGTGGAATCTCATTATCAATATGAAAACATTAATGATAGATATGTCAAACTGTGGAAATATGTAGAGATGGATAAAAATATGAAAGGATGTGGACATGGGGGAGGATGAGTGAAATGAAGATGAATACATGATTTCAAAGGACTGTGAGCAAATTTTAGATATTATTATGGAAGGTATGCAATCGATACTAGAAAGTATGTTTTCTTTTGTGGGGTTTTCATTGATTAAGTAGAATCTCATTATCAATGTGAAAACATTAATGATAGATATGTCAAACTGTGAAAATATGTAGAGATGGATAAAAATATGAAAAGATGTGGACATGGGGAGGATGAATGAAATGAAGATGAATCCATGATTTCAAATGACTATAAGCAAATTTTAGATATTATTATGAAAGGTATGCATAAAATAATCCTAGAAATTAAAAGTACATATATATATATATATATAATTCATTGTATATATAAGTTATTAAAAATTGTATATATAGGTTATAATTCAAATTTATTGCATATACGATGTGTTTTTTTTTCACTATAGAAAAAGGGAATCGAAAAAGAGTCTACTACTATATGTTGCTTGCAGAGATATTAAAAGTAAATTGTTGCAACCATACATAGATAAATATTTTGAATGTAAAAGCACTGACATGATTATAATGGGTCATTTATTTCAATAAATAGATAATAATAAGCATTTTGTTATTTATAATACACATAGATGAAGACGTCACTAGAACATCTATGGCAAGGTGTGCTTGGAAAATCGAAGAATATGTTTGTACATGGATGCATTCAACAAGTTCAAAGATAACACCATACATGAAATCACTAAGTTAGAAAACTTTTTTGAAGACTAGGTGTAATAACTAACTCAAAATGAGTATACTCAAAATGAGTATACGAACAAGAACAAGGTTGAGGATTATTTGCATAACCAAGGTATCGGGATCTTTTAGCAGGTTGAATTAATTTATGCATTCATAAAGACAATTTAAATAACAAAAAATAGAGATTTTGTTCAAATTTACATGGCTGGATTCCGGCCAATTCCTGCGAGAAAACCCAAAAGTTAGAACGTTTAGCCAACGCCTTTTCCTAAGTAGTAGTCTAAATGTTCTACCTTTTGGGGGTTTTTTGGACATTTTTTCCCTTTGATTTTGCTCGAAATCCGGTGATGAATGGTTGGATCTGCAGATTTGAGTTGCTAAGTTTGTATAATCCGAGTGCCCTAGGGGTTTTTCAGCACGCTGGATCCATTTATGCATTCAGAAAGACAATTTAAACAACAGAAAATAGAGATTTTATCCAAATTTACATGGCCGGATGTTTAACCAATAATAAGCATCTTGTTATTTATAATACACATAGATGAAGATATCACTAGAACATCTATGGCAAGGTGTGCCCAGAAACTCAAAGAATCTGTTTGTACATGGATGCATTCAACAAGTTCAAAGATAACACCATATATGAAATCCCTAAGTTAGAAAACATTTTTGAAGACTAGGTGTAATAACTAACTCAAAATGAGTAGAAAGTCAATTTAAACAACAGAAAATAGAGATTTTGTCCAAATTTACATGGCTTGATTCCGAACAATTCCTACAAAAAAAAAAACTCAAAAAATAGAACGTCTAGCCAACACATTCACCAAACCCTTAATAACTATCAATATCACTACAAAACGAAATAGAGGAACGTTTCCATAGCTTATTCGTATTTCTCGATTCATCTCCATACATTAAAAAAACATTACAAAACTCAGATGCATGATTCAAACATCTTATTATTCCACACGGGCAGTGCAGTTATTATATAAGACTGTTTCAGGTGCCTCCGAGGTTCTTTCTGATTTGCTCCACCTCCTGTAAACTCATGGAGAATGACTTGGCCAGGACTTCCTGGGGAATGCCCGGACTGGAAGCGAAAGAGGCCGAGGGGACAATCAAAAAACCTGGATTTTGACTGTTGAATGCGACCAAGATAAATGCATTCTTTCTTCCGACGTTTTGAGCGTAGTGCAGGGTTCCCTTGGGGACCACGAACACATCGCCAGCTTCAAGCGTTTGAGCAAAGAGTCTGTTTCTACTGGTATCGACGAAGCCGAATGACACAGTTCCTTCCACTATGTAGACAATTTCACTGGCTCTGGGATGGACGTGAGGAGGAAATAGCCCTCCAACAGCCAAATCTGTGCGGACCATCATTAATCCGAGCGTGTTGAGACCCGGCATGTTCAGTGAAGAAGCAGCAACGCTGCTCGCTCCCAAGGGGTTTTCTGATATGTTCCCTGGCTTGCGCAGGTCTGATGTCATGAAGTGTTTAGGAGAAGCTTCATTGGGATTCAGGCACGGCCGTCCGTTCATAAAAACAGAAGACTTGRTGTCTGCCACGCAGAARTCCTGCAACGCGTCTGGATCTCCACTAATTCTCTCCGCTGCCATCAAAAGAACTAAGACSAMAAGGACGCCYACAKCGGCTCYTCCGCAGGACARGAWTGATGCAGGGAAAGCCATGGAAAATTGTAACTAACCAGCTCAAGCAGACTTCAAATTATTCCACGTCCGGTATCTASTGCCTGCGTAGGGTATATATAGATATATACATACTGMTATTTCATATGAATCTSACGTTAGGGCGGGCACTGCCATTAATGTGCAGATAAGGCTCGGCTCTTCATTGGCCCAATATTGAAAAAAAGTTTAAACCATATACTGCCTGGATGTACGGAAAGATCAGTAAAGTTGTAACAATGAATAACCATAATACTAAATATTGATCATAATTAATTCACAGTATTGTTACTATTATTAAATATATGAATAATATTATTAAAAAAACCATATATGGCCTGAATTTATGGAAAGATACGTAAATTTGTAACAATATACTAACCATAATACTAAATGTTTATCATACTTAACGTACTGTAATTAATAATGATTATGGCTGAGTATTGTTATCATTATTATTTAAAATATAAAAATAATAATATTAAAAAAATTTAAACAATACGTTATGGACTGCCTATAGTCCAAAAGTTCACTGTAATGTTAATGTAATTTCGATTCCAAACACAAAAGTTCGATCCCTTTCTAACCGTTATGGTAAAAACCTAAAACAAATATAAGATATTACTAGCACAGCCACAATTACGTGGCTGATTAATGCCAAAAGGCATATTAAAACGAAACGCGGCTAGCTTAGAAATGAAACGAAACAGAAATGAAATGAAACACGGTCAATACAGAAACTTGGCCATCACTAGGTGCGAATATTTTAATATTTTTTAATCGGGTAGAAGTGGCAATAAGTTAGTGAACATGGTAATTTTTAAACACGATTAGGTAAATGTAAAAAAGTAAACATATAAACGGATGTCTTTATAACAGCTCGGAAGTTAATGGATGAAATCAGAGTCATTCATTTATTATGACGACTAAGAATATTCTAGGCATATTTAATCTCGTCCATAGAAAATGTGCCCATAGAAAACTTATTAAAAACTAAAAACCTATTAAATGTGCTCATTATCAATAGGTGTATGCCTTTCGGCGTAATTATCTTTTCAATAATAGTATATATCGTAATTAATGTGGATATTATTAATAATAAAAGGTTAATCATTGAATATTAAAATAGTAAAAAAAATAAAGTTAATAATTATTATGGATCACAGTGGGCACATTCGCATTGATATTGATGCGTGTTAGATTGGAGGGTTAGGGTTTGGGAAGGCGAGGCTAAGTCAAGCACACTATGGCTTATGTGTCTCGACGCCTAAATCTTATAGTGAGGCAATTTTGTAAATGCAAGATCGATCGTTTTCTTAAATGTTGTTCTTTAAGTTTTTGCTCAATGAAGAAGCATTACAACGATGGAATAGTCCAAATTTGATAAATCCAAGGGCCAGTGCATATTGGTGGCTTGAAAATGAGTTATCATAATGTTGTACTTTAGAGTTATCACTTTCATTTCTCATTGGTTTATAGCTAGGAGATGTGTAATCTAATTGGAAAGGGTAATTTGTCTAGAGGAAATGCATGAAATAAGAATCTATGAGATAAGTTGTATGGGTTTGGTTTGGATGGTGGGGTAGTATGATTGTTATCTTTTTCACTTGGGTTTAATTCCCGCAAGTGATATGTTTCATTGTGATAATGCAAGAAGAGTAGATGCCACCTAGATAGATGTCCACTTCGAGGTGCTTCTAGATGTCTTGGCCCTTGCTAAGTCATAAGTTTCCTACTATGTTCTTGGCACTAGCCTAGGGGTTATAGTGGCAACTAGCTGGATTCAAACTTTAGCCTTACCCAATTACTGATTCCTCTAAATCTAAAAAAAATTCCACGAGATAAAGATGAGAAAATACATAAAAAGGGTATTTAAAATCCTTTCCATAATCTAAGTCATTCACCCTAATCAACTAATTTTATTAAGGATTAATCATAGATTTGGGGGAGAAAAAGAGGTGACATGAGAAGGAAAGAAATCATAATAGTGCATTCCACTAATTGGACAAGTGAATTCTCGATTGGAATGTAGATTCCATTAGTTCTATGTAGATTGAGGACACAATGATTGACCACTCAACCCTTCTCTTCATTCTTGGATCTATGGATCCATTACATCTTCTCTAGCAAGGTGCCACGCTATTGGTGAATGGTACATTATCTACCACTTCCTAATCAAGTGCTAGTACTTTCTTTTAAATCTTCAATTAAATCATCTTATACACAACTAGATTACAACATCATGCCCAGAGTCAAGTCTATGTCATGCACAATTCTCCTCTTAGGTGACAAGCTATTGGAATTGTCATTTTGCACAATTTCTACATAATCCTTTAGCAAATATTCCATGTCCTAAAAAAAATCATGTTTCCAAGAGATTTCAACTTCATCATTGTGTTGTATACTTCACTCAACTCTTCTCTAAAGAACATCATAACATTCCTTCATTTATTTAACCACGCTTAGGAACTTTGCAAATGTTAGAAACACTTCTCTACGATCTTCATCTTTCAATGGAAATAATTTTATCGTTTCGGCATCCTTCTTGATGGTATAAGCATTTTTTCTTCTATCATATATTATTCATTTGTCAAATTGTCATAGAGTTCACAATAGCAATAAGAAATCTATTATGAATATAAAATAATGCATGCATGTGCACATGCACACACGTGCGCGCGCACACACACACAAATATATATATTAAAAAGTAGCAATTTCCCTAGTAGTTGAAAAGGTATGTCGTAAATGTTTGAGTTGAAATTAATTGGGTAATTAGCATCAATAATTAAACCATGGAGCATATCCTCAATCTCATGAAGGATATGGTTCACATTTAAAGCATACTGTTGGATGTATGGGCTGGCCCGGGTTCTACCTTAGTTCTACAACAAATCCCTCAAAACCATCGGCCCCTTTAGTAAACCAGAAGGAAACATTACACACACAGTGCACAGTGTAGTTTCACCTGAGATGGATTATGGGTGATTGCATGACCCAAGTGTCTATAAACATGGAAGGGATGAAACTCGTGGGAATGTTAGGCATATTAGACTTCTTCTATTTCAATATTCATTCTACCATATCATCATTCATATCTACCATTTATTCATTCATTCTTCAGAAAATAACATGCACGTTGTAAATTAACCTTAACAGATTCATATCTTCATTAATTCATCATAAAAG
>SNQJ01S0005227.1:44735-65892 GCA_010110895.2 Picea sitchensis
TTCATAATAATATCTAAAATTTGCTCATAGTTATTTGAAATCATGGATTTATCTTCATTTCACTCATCCTCCCTCATGTCCACATCCTTTCATATTTTTATCCATCTCTACATATTTTCACAGTTTGACATATCTATCATTAATGTTTTCATATTGATAATGAGATTCTACTTAATCAATGAAAACCCCACAAAAGAAAACATACTTTCTAGTATCGATTGCATACTTTCCATAATAATATCTAAAATTTGCTCACAGTCCTTTGAAATCATGTATTCATCTTCATTTCACTCATCCTTCCCCATGTCCACATCCTTTCATATTTTTATCCATCTCTACATATTTCCACAGTTTGACATATCTATCATTAATGTTTTCACATTGATAATGAGATTCCACTTAATCAATGAAAACTCCACAAAAGAAAACATACTTTCTAGTATCGATTGCATACCTTCCATAATAATATCTAAAATTTGCTCATAGTCCTTTGAAATCATGGATTCATCTTCATTTCACTCATCCTCCCCCATGTCCACATCCTTTCATATTTTTATCCATCTCTACATATTTCCACAGTTGGACATATCTATCATTAATGTTTTCACATTGATAATGAGATTCTACTTAATCAATGAAAACCCCACAAAAGAAAACATACTTTCTAGTATCGATTGCATACCTTCCATAATAATATCTAAAATTTGCTCATAGTCCTTTAAAATCATGGATTCATCTTCATTTCATTCATCCTCCCCCATGTCCATATCCTTTTATATTTTTATCCATCTCTACATATTTCCATAGTTTGACATATCTATCATTACTATTTTCACATTGATAATGATATTTTACTTAATCAATGAAAACCCCACAAAAGAAAACATACTTTCTAGTATCGTTTTCATACCTTCCATAATAATATCTAAATTTTTCTCATAGTCCTTTGAAATCATGGATTCATCTTCATTTCACTCATCCTCCCCCATGTCCACATCCTTTCATATTTTTATCCATCTCTACATATTTCCACAGTTGGACATATCTATCATTAATATTTTCACATTAATAATGAGATTCTACTTAATCAATGAAAACCCCACAAAATAAAATGTACTTTCTACTATCGATTGCATACCTTCCATGATAATATCTAAAATTTTCTCATAGTCCTTTGAAATCATGGATTCATCTTCATTTCACTCATCCTCCCCCATGTCCATATCCTTTCATATTTTTATCCATCTCTACATATTTCCACAGTTTGACATATCTATCATTAATGTTTTCACATTGATAATGAGATTCTACTTAATCAATGAAAACCCCACAAAAGAAAACATACTTTCTAGTATCGATTGCATATGCATTATGTATTAACTAATAGTGTAAATTTTGTTAACCAATAACACTACCACAATCATAATGCAATTATCTATTGACAACACCATTTACACCCCTAAAGTACCTACACTCAAAGGGCACACATAAATAACTACAATTATAAAAATTAAATACCATAAAAAACTAATCATATAAGACCCTTAAAATCTTACAAGAGCATTGTCCTCACCTTTTCGTTATTGCCATGGCTTAAATTTGACTGGCACCATTAAACAATAGTATAATATGATGGATAAAGACGTGTCGATGAGTAATTCATTTGGTTCCTCATGAGTACTCATTTTATACAAGATCCTACCCCATCATGTTCTCCCTTTTCATGCCACATTTCAAAGTAACTCCAAATACATGATTGATTTTTGTTTTCTTATGAAGTTGACACTACCAGAGTAAAAAGTCATGTTAACCTACTCAACACATCATTGTACCAAACTCAATGTTAATCCCATTATTTCTAAAGTCATTATAAATGTCCTCTTGTGCATGCCTATATACAACACACAAAAATATAGTAATTTGGTAAGAATGATAGTATTTTCTTTGCATATCCCTCTATATAGCTAATGTATATTTTTTTACAAATTCAACCATTGAAATTATTGTGTCAATATGAAGTAATTAACGATCTTGTTTTAAATGTAAATACTACCACCTAGTTCTATGAAAGCGCTTGACATATTTCTATACTTGATCTCTATATTTTTGCATGAAATCTATGATGGTAATGTCATTATATTGTTCCTCTAGATGTTCTTCACTAAACAATGGTGCTAAGGAGCCCTATGGAGGAAAACATCCTCCCCTCTTGAGCATAGCTGAAATATTCCATTAGCCAAAGGAGGTAACCCTCAAACGAATTGATTTTGATATCAAAAGTTTCTCCAAATAAATTGGAGAACTTTGAGTCTTTTCAAATATAATACTTGAAACAACTAATTGATTAAACTAAAGAGGTTAAGCTTAGAAAGAAATTAATTCAAAGATGTGTCCACATTCACAAAGGGAACCATATTCTTGTTTAACCAACTTCAAAGATGATAGAGTAAATAAAATAAGATAAACAAAGATACAATTAGAAACACAATCTCAAAAATATATATTTTCTCTAGGAAAGGTATGCTTTGTAGAAAAAACGATTAATGGAAATATAAGATGGAATTGATTCTTTAAAATTACAGAAAACAAAAAAAATTCAAAAAATCTTCTATACCATATTTGTAATTTTCTCAATTTCAATATACATCATTAATAAATATTATAACCATGAAAATATAATAAATAACTTATAAACGTAAGTACAAAATATCAACAATCATGACTCATGAATTGTGAAATCCAACAACTGAACAATTTCACAAGTATTACTATTGTATTAAAAGCTTTGAATAATTACAAAGATAAGTGTTTTGAAGCATAATCATTTCCTTTCCTAGAATGTAATGCTTCTAATGTCGACATACCTACACAATGGAGTACATCTCTTTATCATAGGGGGGATAGCTATGAACAAAATCAAACAATGTTTTTCTATGATAGGTAACCCGATGTCCCTCCTAAATGAAGGCGACACTCATAGCATAGTCAAAGGATTATGTCTCAATCTCAAATGACTATTGTAGATGTGGAAAAGTGAAGGTTAGTGTGGAATAGAGGTGGTGTTTGAGATCCTAGAATGATTTCTGCTATGATTCAAACCAAGAAAACTTGGCTTTATCTCCCCACTTGTTCCCTTTACTTAAGGGACAAGATATATGATATGAACCTAAGACAAAACTATGGTGGAATTTTGTGAGGCCAAAGAATTTGCAAAGCTCTATTAGAGCCATCATGGCTCGTTAATCGTGAATGAATTTCTCTATAAAAGAATTGACAATGAACCAACCATTGTAAGTCATTATGGGGTCATTGATACTATTGAGAAACCTAGATGAATAAGATGTAAGCCCAATTTCCCTTGTAATATTTGCAAGGGATATCACCTTACTCATACGTGCCCTAGTATTCCAGTGATACGAAGAATTTGGTCCTTGTTTGAAGGCCCTTCTAGCCCCGAGTCATATTCGGTTTCCCTACAACCTTTTCATCCATTAGTTGATGAAGTGGTTGTCCCAATGCAATATTTGGTTGATCCCAATCTTCGTTTGGAGGGTGATGCATCTCTTGACCATCTTGTCTCATAACCTATCCAACCATTGAATGAGGAAGTGTCCACGCCAGTGCAATATTTGGTTGATACTTGAATTCTCTTGGAGTGTGACGAGCCTACCAAAGTGATCACACTGATGCAATATTTGGCCAATCCCACTCTTATTTTTTGGAGTAATGCATCTATCGACTATATCTTTAGAATTTGTAGTTTAGTACCTTCTGAATTGTTGATATTATGGTGGTTGTGGGAGGTATTAACCTCTACATGTAACCTTTGATGAGTCTATAATATCCTGGGAAATAAGAGAAACCCTAGAAGGTTAGGAAATAACCTTAGAAGACAAGTCAACTCAAGATACTATTTTTTATTAAATTATTAACCTCTAGAAGTAGAAGCTGAACCAATTGGGTCACTTGTAGGACGATAAATAATAGGGCGCTAAAGCTCATTTGACACACTCACTCTTACAGCTACATAAGGACAAGTGGTGTGCATGACTGGAGGAGAGCTACAGCTGCTGGAGTAGTGACTTGGTATTTGGTTATGGTTTAGAATTTCTGCATTGGTTATGGTTTGGACTCTCTACTTGGTATGCTAGATTTAGAGAAAAGTGTGCTACCTTGGTTAACTATTGGTTCTAGGGTTTTCTTCCAGAATTATTCTATCTGTCAAGGCTAAGGTGCTCGAGGGGGGCTTCGGCCTATGGTTGGGTGACAATATTTATATATTGTCTATAGAGAAATGAGAACACCTATTATTATAACAGGTCATGGGCCCACACTAGCTTCATATTGTCTAACCATTGGATGGTATATTGGGAGGATTTGCTCAGTTGCTGTCAAAGTTTTGTTGCAACAACGAAACCCTAACCCTTGTGTTGAGGCACCTTAAGTGAATCTCTTGACCTAATTCCTGGATAACCTAGTGCACACTAGCCTAGCACACCTCCTCGTACTCTTAGTAAACCAAGACATCAAGTTTGAAATTTTGGTTAAATTCAATGTTTGACCAAGTCAAAATCTAAGGTTGACCAATCGAAAGTCAAAATGGAAGGAAGTTATGAAGACATAAGACCTAGCATGAAGAAAGTGTATGTTGTTCTCAAGAGAAATATACAAAAAGGAACATTATGAGGTTTACCAATCCTCTAGCAACTAAACCTCTAGTCTAGGAAAGTCATTCTAAGATTTACCATCATAGTCAGGTAACAAAGGTATGTACCTATACATGTTCTTTTAATTTGTATCATTACCATGAGCGTGTATGCAGGGAATGTATAAGGGATATTGTCCAAAGAAGTGATATTGGATTTAGTGCATTCATAATATCAACACACTCTCCGGGTTTGACTTGATATATCTTTGGTTGTTATGGAATTATGAACTTCTAGTCAAAGTTATAAGTTGAATTTAATCAATATCTTATAAGGCTGAGATCATATTATCTAACTTAGTTTTCTGTCAATAAAGCATATTGTTTGATGTTTAAGGGACAGGTCGGAAAGGATACTTGTCCCATAAGAAAATCAATTCAAGTGGAACAATAACAAGACTCCAGGTTTGCATATCAAGTTTGACATCTGTATTATTGTCACTTAAGTGAGTATTGGTAGGTACTTAGTATATTATACTACTTAGTGTACTTATTTGCAAATATGAACTAACACCTACTCTATGAGATATTTCTTGTTCTTGTTCTTAGACTAGATCATCTTAGTAATGCTACCAATAAACTATCCTTCATATGAAAGATGTTGTATCAGAAACACTATTCTTCTTGTTGTCTCAGGAATGTTATTTCATGAAGGCTATCATGAAGATTTATTTCTAGGCTTGTAGAAATTGTCTCTATCCTTGTCCTTATTCTTGTTTCTATTTCCTATCATAAACATATTGTCTTGGATCTTTCTTTTGCTTCTTGTCTTGTTCTGGGAAGGTACCATTGTGAAATATGTTTAAAAACCTTTGATGAACAATATTTGTGGAAGCTGTCACAAAAGAAGTTTATAAGGATGATACAATGCTTGAAACAACTACGAGATGGAAAAAATCAAAATCAATAGAAACAAACTTAAAAATACTCATAGGAAGTTAGTAATCAAAAGGAAACCAGAACAAGCTTGTGACACTTTGGAGAAAGAAAAGAGAGATGCAGTAGAAGGAAGCATGGAATCTCTCATATAGAGGGAATTGATTGTAGAATTCCAGAAACATACAATCTCAGAATAAAAACAAGGAAGTTATAGATATTTCTCATTCAGGTATGAAGCCAGGATTAGGAGGGAGATAATCCCCAATGATATGGTCCATTGAAGAATCCTTGAAGAATTATAAATGAAGCTTTGATAGATACAAGGAGAGATTAGGGGCTAGAGGGTTTTCCCAGAAGGAGGGAGAAGACTATGATGACATCTTGTTCCAGTAACCAAATATACCTCTACCTGAGCCATTATATATCTTGCAGTATCCTTGGGTTGGAGTTTACATCAGATGGATGTAAATATTGTTCTTATCAACAAAGTAATTGAAGAATAAGCATATGTAGAGAAACATCAATGTTTTGAGGTATACTAGAAAGAGAACCATGAATGCAGACAGAAGAAGACCTTGTACGGATTGAAACTGCTTGGTGCAAATCCTCTTGTGTATAGAAAAAGCATGGTGAAAACTTCCTATGACAGAGGAAATGTATTGAAATAATTCTTCAGAAGTTTGGGATAATGGATTGAAAATCCATAGAAAACTCTCATGATGACATATCTGAAGACGTTAAGGGAATCTGATCCAGTAGACCCATCCCCGTATCGACAATTGAATGGATCGTTGATGTATTTGGAGAATACCCAGTCGTATATTTTCTTTTCTATGAAAATAGTTCTAGGTGAAACCTAGCCATGAGAATTCAATAATTGCAAAGCATGAATTGAAATTTCTTCGTGGGACATTTGAGTTATATACAAATGCATGGATTGATCGATTCATATTGGGCAGGAAGTGAAAATAAGAGAATACATGCTTCTTTGATATGTTTCAATTTGAGCTTTGCCATGATATCATGGGATAGAAGGAAACAAAATTCGGTTACACTCAACACTGCATAAGTAGAGTATATTGTAGCTTGTGATGCTTATACAGAAGTAGTGTAGCTCCGTAAGGTGGTTTCTGGACTAGTTGATTAGGTTTTGTATTCGACCATGATATATTGTGATAACTAGGGCTATGTGTATCTCTTAAAGAACCCAGTGTCCCATGATAGGTCGAATCACATTGAGATCAAGTGCCATTTTATCCGTGATAAAGTCTAGAGGGGAGAAGTAGTTCTCAAGTATATCTCCATTGATGAGAAGATAAAAAATATTTTTGGTAAATCCTCTGTCCAAGATGAAAAGTTTGCATACTTAAGGGACAAGTTGAGACTCATGGAGATTAATTCCTTATTGGAAAGGGAAGTGATTACTCCCTAGGTTGGGAGGGAGCATTGATATGTTATTGATATATGGACAATCATTTTCCAGTTTGGAAAATGATCCAGGTTGGGAAGTAACTTTCCAGTTTGGAGAGTGGTCCAGGATTCCTGATGGACAATAATTTTCCAGTTTAGAAAATGGTATAGAACATAAAATCATGGTCCGACATATTGTTGATGTACCATAGAAAACAATTCCCCTTGTGGCCAATGTGGGGGAATGGTCTAGGATAGTAATTCTCCTTGGCAGTCACTCTGAGAAGTGGTCAAGAAGAATGGTTTGCCTCTTTGGGAAATCATTCTATTAGCACTAGAAGTCACCTCCAGATTGCATTGGAGGTAATCCCAGTACCCATTAGATTTTTATGTCACACGTTGGTTTTAAAGAGGTCAAATGGGCTCAGACTCAAGATGATATCATTTTAACTCAGAAAACTAAACTGGTATGCACCTGTAGGTGAGGTCTTGATTAAATTCAGTCAGTAAGTTGGAGTAATGGTGAATAGGAGGAAGATTTAGTGAGAAAGGTGTAGAGGTCTACTATGAACATCACATTTTCTAGCAGCCTAAGGAGGAAAAACTTAAACGCAAGGTCCTCTTGGATTCAAATTTCAAGGAAGCTGAAAGAAATCATAATAGTACTATAATCAAACATTTATCATAATACAGTTACAACAATCCATGTGAATCAATCACACATGAACTCCCTCGGTATCAGAGGCAAATAAGATGGATACGAGGCTGAATTTCATTAAACAAGATATCTCAAAAACAAATACATAACCAGAGAACCAATTTTCTTCATCAAAGTTTACAATATGGGAGCACTGCTCCACCATCGACCTTAACAAAATATCAAAACTGCCTATATATACTAAAATGCTGCAACCACCAGGAATGTGATCAAATCACTTCCTTCAAAGCCTTTAGTCGACGCCCACTCTGTCAGGTTGTGAAAAACTCATGATGTTAGACGTGAGCCAAGCATAGTTATATGCTTTACAAGAAAAATTGCCCATAAGGAAGATTCAGATCGCAAGTGTGCCTTCATGGACGCTCTCAGCCTGCTTTCCATTTATGGAGTGAGTTGAAGTTTCAACCACCAACTCTGTGTCCATTAACTGATATCTCCTCGGGTTCGAGACCGGGCCAGGTAACTAAGGGACGACTACTTGCTGTGATTAAATGAGATACTAAATGAACATACAAACTCGGGGCCATTGGTCTAATCAATATCTGTGGCTGGGACAATTTTGCTATTTGAGGTGCAGCCGTTGAAGTTTACTCATTCACCAATTCTAGGATACATAAGACCTTGCATGGAGATGGTGCCAAATTTGGTTCTTTAAGAGCCTTAGACGCGGATCAGAGGATGAGCGCCCTGTGACTTTGGCCTTGCTCCAATGTGACCCCGGGTTGTGGCCCTACGCAATTGTGTGATTGTGGGAGCGACCAAGAGTGGTTTGAAAGCAAACTCCTTTTGTCCTCACAATTCACCATGAACCGCCATGTGTCCCTTTCCAAAAACCACGGTTCTTATTGCGACCCACCCTTGAAATTTTAAAACGTGAGCACCTTCCGACCCCGCAATGGAGCATGACCATTGATCTTGTGATCTGAGATGAGGCTTCTTGATCAACGACCCAAATCTCATGATTTAGATCGATGGATCAGATCTTCCCTCTTTGACCTGACAACCGAGATCCACTTCGGGTCTCAGGGACTTTGGGACTTTGGTCACTTTGGGGACTTTGACCACTTTTGAATGTGAAACGTGAGGAATTTCCTGGGGGAAAATTCCCGAAGTGAGAGATGGGTTGCCACGTGTCCCTACTGACAGATGGTCCAGATTAACTTTGGGACTTCGAGCTTCGGACCTTCGGAAGTTTTACACACTTCCCACTTCAAACCTCCCGAAGCTTATTTCCCTAAACACTTGGATTGGATGCCACGTGTTCCCTTGAATATCAATGACTCATGCTCACTTCCGGGCTTTGTGATCTGGTGCTATACTTTGCGCGATTTTGGACTCCCGAATGCCCGTGAACTGTTGATCTAAACTGGATGAGGTTTTGGGAAGATAGAAGGATCAGTGATAGAGGCCAAGGAGATGAGTGCTCAAACACAAAAGGAAAACACAAATGAATTTTCCGGCTGAAGGGGAAAAATTAAGACTTGATCTGCGAAAAGGATAGAGACAGGGCAACATTACAGACTTAGGTAGAAACCACAAACCCATAGGACTCTGACAAGTTCATGTGATAACATTTGGCTCCACAGGGGATGGCATGCTCCCTGCGAGCTGCCAATAACATGTAATTCCAGTACCTTAGCTGTTGGGTTATCGAGTCATACTCAAAAAAAATCCTGCTGAGGATTATAGGCCGATAATTACTCTAAAAAAAAGAAAATACATGGGCTCCAGAGGAGCTTATTTATGTACAATCATATACTAATTGATATTTACAAAGTGCTAGGTGAAAGAAAACTTCCACCATATCCATTCAAGTAACTTCCTAATTGGAAGCTCTTTTACTCTATCAACGACTGATAATAGACGATGCAACCATGACAACAGAACAGTTACATCCTTTAGCTTTCCTCCAATGGCTGAAGTTGAGATAAATCTAGGTGGCTCCAAGGAATGAAGTAAATGCAGCTCCATGTACTTGCTGACAGGCTCATAGAGTGAGTGGCAAACTCCGAAAAAATTGTAATAGATAGCCCAATCTTCTCCATAGCTTCTCACACATGGCTGAATATCTCTAGTAAGCATAGGTGGTGAGAAGCTGATGCAGGCTGACTGATCCCAGGTGGTGTCTTCTCACTCACAGGCTCAGGGCAGGATATAAACGGCTCATTTGGATTTCCCTCTTCTTCTTCATGGCTCTTCCAAGGGTCAAAGTCATAATCTTCATAAACAAGACCCATGGGAAAGATCTGCTCTTGGTCTTCTGTAGGCCTAGGATGATTGATTTCCACACAATGTTTTCCTTCAATGTATAAAGGAAAAGGTTATATTTCATGCTCTTGGAAATCCTTCATATCTAGTTCATAATATGACTCATAGCTATCATACACGAGCTAGATGGTACCAGGTGATATATGCTCATTTACAGGTTCTGAACAGAAGATAAAATGCACATTTGGCTCCTCTTTTTCTCCTTCATGGATCTCCCAAGGATCAAATTCACAATCATAATAAACATGAACCATAGGAGAGCTATGCTCTCCGTCATCTTTGATGGGATATTCATTGCAAGTTGTTTGTTATTGGCCAGTATTTGAAATCACTTCTTTGTCATAAGTAGGGATACCAAGAACATCTGTTTTGAGGACCAGAATATCCTCTACATCTTCATGAGAGCAACAAGCATGGTCTACCTTCAATTTCTCTATTTTTGCAGAAAGTGATTTTACCAGTTCCACCAGCTCACCTAAAGAATCTTCTTCATCCTCACAATATGCATTAGAATCTATTATATTCTAAACACAGTCATTATATCCCATACAATAGTTATGAGAAATAAACTCAGAGGAATATAATTTTTGACAATGCCCATTGAAAGCCACATGAAATTGCTCCAGGGAGGAGATGCTAACAGGGGGTAAGGAGTGGTATTTCCCATTGATGCATGAGTTCATGAAACTCAAGGAGATGTTGAGTAGGGTTGTCCTCTTTCCTCTCTCTAAATATGGGAAAATAATCACCCCATTAATCTGGAGTAGGAACAACATTAGGAAATCCAGGAACGGAGGAGAAATTAAAAGGAGCATACCTCCGAGACAAGATTCTTTCCATTTCGAACCAATGGAGTCACCAATCGATCCTTTAATCATGGAGTCGCCAGGTGAATGATATGCAGTCTGAATGTGTCTAGTCTTTGTTCACCACCAAAGACCAAATCGTTGTCAACCTCCGAGGGAACTTTCAAGATGAGAAAGCGGCTGCTAAAATACTTCTTGAAAAATTTATCTGGGTCAGCTCGGGTGTGCTAGAGGCAACCACAACCGAAATAGTGGAGCCAAAACAGTGGAGTCACCAGGAGGAAATGCAATATTCAATGGTTCTAATATCTGATGCACCTCCATAATCAGAAGCTCGTTGTCGTTCTACCCAGGGAAAAATTCTTCAATTCAATCCCCAACAATGGCACCAGAAATGTTATCACTAGAAGTCACATCCATATTGTGTTAGAGGTAAGTGAAACACCCATCATAGTTTTATGTCACAGGTTGGTTTTAAAGAGGTCAAATGGGCGCAGACTCAAGATGATATCATTTTAACTCATAAAACTGGACTAGTATGCACCTGTAGGTGAGGTGTTGATTAAATTCGGTCAGTAAGTTGGAGTAAGGGTGAATGGGAGGAATATTTAGTGAGAGAGGTGTAGAGGTCCTCCATGAACATTAGATTTTCCAGCAACCTAAGGAGGAAAAACTTAAACACAAGGTCCTCTTGGATTCAAATTTCAAGGAAGCTAAAAGAAATCATAACAATACTATAATCAAGCATTTATCATAATACAGTTACAACAATCCATGTCAATCAATCAAACATGAACTCCCTTAGTATCAAAGGAAAATAAGATGGAGAATAAGATGACTTTAATTAAACAAGATATCTCAAAAACAAATACATAACCATAGAACCAGTGTTCTACATCAAAATTTACAATACAGGAGCACTGCTCCATCATCGACCTTAACAAAATATCAAAACTGCTTATATATACTAAAATGCTACAACCACCAGGAATGTGATCAGATCACTTCCTTCAAAGCCTTTAGTCGGCACCCACTCTGTCAGGTTGTGAAAAATTCATGATGTCAGACGCAATCTAGGCACAGTTATGTGCGTTATAGGAAAAATTGCCCATAAGGAAGCTTCATATCATAAGTGTGCCTTCACGACCACTCTGATCCTACTTTCCATTTATGGACTATGTTTAAGTTTCAACCACTATCTCTGTGTCCATTAACTGATATCTCCTAGGGATTGAGACCAATCCAGGTAACCAAGTGATGATTACTTTTTACGTTGCTAAATGAATGTATGAACTCGGGGCCATTGGTCTTATCGAGATTTGTGGCTAGCACAATTATGCTATTTGAGATAAATCCGCTGAAGTTTACCCATTCACTAATTCTGGGATACATAAGACCTTGCGTGGAGCCGATGCCAAATTTGGTGCTTTAAGAGCCTTGGATGTGGAGCAAAGGATGAGCGCTTTGTGACTTTGGCCTTGCTCCAATGTGACCCTGACCTATGACCCAACACAATTACATGATTGTGGGAGAGACCAAGAGTTGTTTGAAAGAAAACTTATTTTTCCCCGCAATTCTCGAGGAACCACCATGCATCCCTTTCTAAAACCGTGGTTCCAATTGTGACCCTCCCTTGAAAATTTAAAACGTGAGCACTTTTCGAGCCCGCAATGGAGTGTGACCGTTGATCTTGTGATCTGAGATAAGGCTTCTTGATAAATGAACCATCTCTTGTGCTTTAGATCGATGGATCATATCTTCCCTCTTTGACTCAATGACCGAGATCCACTTCAGGTCTTCGGGACTTCGAGACTTTGGCCACTTCAAGAACTTCAACCACTTTTGAATGTGAAACATGAGGAATTTCTTGGGGGAAAATTCTTGAAGTGAGAGATGGGCTGCCGCGTGTCCTTGCTGACGGATGGTCCATATTAACTTCGAGAATTTGGGCTTCGGCCCTTCAGAATTTTTACACACTTCCCACTTCAAACCTCCCAAATATTATTTCCCCGAACACTTGGATCGGATGCCACGTGTTCCCTTCAAGGCTTGTTTCTCTCGCACTATACTTTGTGTGATTTTGGAATCTCGAATTCTCGTGAGCCGCTGATCTGAACTAGCTGAGGGTTTGGGAAGAAAAAAGGATCAGTGACAAAGGGACAGGATATGAGTGCTCAAAGACAAAGGGGCAAACAAAAATGACTTTGTTGACTGAAGGGGAAAAATTAAGACTTGATCTGCGAAAAGGATAGAGACAGGGCAACATTACAGACTTAGGTAGAAACCACAAACCCACAGGACTCTGACAAGTTCATGTGATAACACATTCTTTCAAAGTTCACAATTGTGAGTAGTTTCGAAGAATGGTCTGATTTAGGAGGTTGGTGCAGGACAATCGTTTCCATAGGAAATGATCCAAACAATCATTCCCGAGGGTAGACTCATTTTCTCCAGGTTTCACTGTGAATTGTGATGGAATAATGGCTGAGTTAGGTTGAATGCTCCAGGTTCAACAATTAGGGACAAGCATTCCCTAAGGAAGACTCATTCTCTAGATTGCACTGTGAATCATGCTGGAAGAATGGACCAATTAGGTTGAATGGTCCAAGTTCAACAATCAGGGAAAAATATTCTTCTATCTTTGGGAAGAATAGTCCATATAGCCCATGACTGATGTTGAACTTTTCGAGGGAAGATTCTCTTCCATATCTCACAAATGTGAGTGGAAGAATGGACCAGATGACTCATTTTATATCATGACATTGTTGATGTAGGTTGATATCGAATGATATGATTGTTGTGGATATTGTATGTCTTTGGACAATAGTTGTATGCTATTGCTGTGGATGTTATCCACTGATAGTGACTATGTGTCACTGGCTAGTATCCTTGTGTTACTAGAAGTGGTTGTGTACCACTGGATAGTAGTTGTATACTACTATGAATAAACACAATTGCACTCTATTGGATGGCATTGTAGAAGTTGTATACTACTATCTGATTGCCATGGAGACTACCACTAGTGTTGGAGATGATTTCCAAATAGATGGATAGTCAGTGTGTTGATGGAAAGAAATTATCAAGGCAGATAATGGTCCTGGCAGAATGAATTGTTGGTGGACAAAAATTATCCCTGTGGAGAATGGTCCAGGTTGACATATTGCTAATGCATCATGGACTGGTATTTTTCCTAACACATAGTTATTGGCCCGATTAGGTTGAATAGTCTACTTGCTAAGGACATGACGTCCCATGATACATGACTGATATTTTCTAAGTCATATGGGTATATATTGATCTCTATGGTACACATGACCCAATTATAAAATAGTTCAAGATTGATATTCCTATAGGAATGGTATCTATAACCAGTAGGGTAGCTTTCAACATCTGTTGGGATAACTATTATTCTAGGACGTATGTCTGGATTAGAAGAATGGTTCTTGTCTCACTCTTTGAGTGAGTGACTTATTCATCATCCTGCCCGATTACTGATGGAGTATGGCCTCGAGAGATGATGCAACTGATTCTATCAAATGATACTGATAGTGGTGATGTTTCTCATAAGTTGATCTACGTGATCATGAGATAGCATGTGTGGATATGATGATGCTACCAATTGAATGGTATTGTTTTTTCTCAAGACTGTTTCCTTTAATACCTCCCTATCTAGGAGGGAGCGTTGATATTATGGTACATGCAAGAGGTATTAACCTCTACAAGTAACCTTTGGCGAGTCTAGAATATTTCGGGAAGCAAGAGAAATTGTAGGAGGTTAGGAAATAACCTTAGAAGAAAATTTGGCTCAAGATAATAATTTATATTAAATTATTATCCTCTAGAAGTATAAGTCAACCCAGCTAGGTCACTTGGAGGACTATAAATAAGAGGGTGCTAAAGCGCATTTGACACACTCACTCTCACAACTACATAAGGACAAGTGGTGTGAATGACTTGAGGAGATTTGTAGCTACTGCAGTAGTGACTTGGTCTTTGGTTATGGTTTGGAATTTCTTCCTTGGTTATGGTTTGGACTCTCTACTTGGTACACTAGCTTTGGAGATAAGTATGCTACCTTGGTTGGCTATTGGTATTAGGGTTTTTTTCTAGAATTATTCTATTTGTCAAGGTTAAGGTGCTTGGGGGTGGCTTCATCCTATGGTTGGGTGACAATATTGTTATATTTTATATTAATAAATGAGCACACATATTATTCTAACATGAACAAGGGGGAATTCCACTCTTTTCAAGTAAACTCCCTCTTAATCTTGGGATGGTTTCCTTTTATTGGAATGATCTTTTTGAGCCTCACATTCCTTCTTCTGCACCCTTGAAAACAATAGTTAAAGATAATTCAAAAGGTGTTTATTGATGTATTGTATATGAAGGAAGCTATGAAATTATTTTATCCTCCTTGCCTTGGCAATTTTTTGGTTCCCCCAAGGTTGTCTCAACTACTAGTGAGCTATTGGATTTTGATAAAAGACCTAGTGAATATTTGGGGATTCTTCCTCAGTTCCCTATTATGTTTGGTGGGAAGAATTTCAAGTTCGATATGATAGTGGTGCCAATCCCTTTAGACTTCAATATGATTCTTGGGCGTGATTATGTTTATGTTATGAATGATGTGGTGTCTATGCTCTTTCATGTGATGCATTTTCCTCACAAAGAAACCATTGTCACTATTTATCAACTTGCATCGAATAATAACCATCCTAATTAAACTTTAGCTCGTCTTTTACCATTGTCTGTTCCCAATATTCCAGTAGAATTTTCCCTGAAACAAGTGAATTATGTGGTGTCTTATCCTCGATGTTCAATTTATTCTAAGAATGAG
The DNA here is from genome assembly GCA_010110895.2 of Picea sitchensis. Taxonomy (NCBI): domain Eukaryota; kingdom Viridiplantae; phylum Streptophyta; class Pinopsida; order Pinales; family Pinaceae; genus Picea; species Picea sitchensis. The sequence goes on from SNQJ01S0005227.1 coordinate 60,359, forward strand.
TCTTTACCATCATGTTTTTATTATGGAGATAAGGTATCAACAATTGATCAAGAATTTTATCCAATAGGGGAAATAAATCCTTTTCTTATTGGCCCGAGTGATATTGATTTTCTGATTGACTCTTATATTACTATTTGCAATACCTCAAGCCCTAGTATTTATGCGTCGTCGAGTCTCGGTTTTATAGATGTTGAATTTTCTATGGATAAGGCTATCCTTGAAGCTATGATTGTGATTTTTTAACCTCTTCATGAACTGGAAAATTTATATGTTGGTTACTGAAGAAACCCTTGGTCTAATCCTAGAAATGGGCTCTACATGGAGAAGTACTATGAATAAGTCATAAATTTGTGTTGTAGTTTGTACACATTGTACTTTTGGAGTTTGTTGTTTTCAAGTTTTATATTCCAGAGTGCAAGTTGTTATCATAATTTTATTTATTGGACTTATTAACTTCTAGATGAGTGTTTTTGTTATATTTACAGGACCTTGGAAATGTTTCTCTTTGGTGTCTTTTTCATCTTGTTTATTCATTCTAATAACTAATGATCTTGAAAGTGACATATATGTTAGATTTTTCCCTCCATGCATTTTTTCATTATCTATTTCTAGGTTCATTTTCCCTTAGGAACGACCCCACTAAGTTGAAACTATTAGAATTTGATGGATGTGCTCATTTAACCATAGACAATATCACTATTGTCACCCAACCATAAGTCAAAGCCACACCCGAGAACCTTAAACTTGACAAAGAATCATTCTGGAAGCAAACCCTAGGCTATATAGCCAAACAAGATAGCACACCTCTCTCTCCAAGGATAATGCACCAAACAAGAGACGATCATATAGTCCAAACCATAACCAAGAGATAGTCCAAGCCAAAACTAAAATCTACTAGCTGCAACAGCTGAAACGACAACTCTCCTCCAGACTTGCACACATTCTGGCCAACCGTAGTGTGCACAAGTGCTGCTTTTGCAGTTCTGAGAATGCCTAGCCAGAATGAAGACTAGCCTCTTGTATTTATAGTATTTCTGGTAGAATTCCTGGGCTGACTTCTTATTCTGGGTACAAATTCTTTAGTATCCAATATTTTCTTTAGCCAACTTCTTCTCTTGGAGGCTAATAACCTAATAGAAATTATCCTCTTGAGCCGACTTGTCTTCTAGGGTTATTAGCCAACTAATTAGGGTTTCTTCTTACTTCCCAAAATATTCTATTCTCGTCAAGTTTACACATGGAGGTAAATACCTCCCACTGCTACCATAATATCAACACTCCCTCCTAGATAGGGAGGTATTGAAGGTAATGGTCTTGAGCACAAACATACCATTCACCTGGCAACATCAACATAGTCGTATAGACTATATCATGATTAGATCATGAGCACCATCATCACTATTAGTGTCATCAACTACATCATCTCTCAGTACCATACTTGATGCAGGAGCATTGCCAACATCAAGCGAGCCAGTGCGGAGACAACGGACAACTGGACAAGCGCCCAACACAAATTTTGAAATCACCTTGAAGTTGATGTGCAATCTTAAATGAAGCCATTAAGAAGAAGCACACTTGTAAAATGTAAACAGACCTTGAGCAATTCGCTCTCATCCTTAGTAGGTAGGAGGCATTTATGATAGTTAATGTAAAGAAGATAGAATTCAATTCTAGATTAGACAGTTTTAGAGTGCAAGAGGGAAACGGGATATAGAAACCCTCATTGTGTATTGTGGCATTAGGATGAGTGGTAGTGTATGAAGAGAGCATAGAGAAGAAGCAGAGAGTTGTGTAGCAGACTCCATGTACAAAAGTCCTGAATTAATACAAAGAAAGCTGTGATTCAGACTCATGGTGTCCATATATTCTCTGTGTATGCATCTTTGAATGTTATGCTCATGAATGTTTTCTTTCTGTTACACATTTGCTTTATATGCTGTGTACATGATTTCATGTTTTGAGTTGAAGTCTGAAGGAAGTAAGAATGAGTTTAAATTGTTTCTCTATCTGAGCAAGGATTCCTGCAAGGAGTGCAGTTGAAGTGTCTGCAAGGAGTGCGTTGACATAGGGCTCATATAGTTTAGCTTTTGTTCTCATTCACGCAGAGGTGCAGTTGAGCATAGGAGCCGTGGAAGGAGTGCGCAGGCTGGGTGAAGCCTCAGGGGTGCGAACCTGAGTGGAGCATTGAGAGACTATTTCTACAGGTGTGTGTCGATTCGAGGGAAATTCAACACTTGGAAGTGTCTGAAGGTTGCCGCAAGGAGTGCGCGCAAGAGTCTTCTCCAAGACTCGTAGTTATAAGGAAGCTCAGGAAGGATAAAGCCTCATAACCACTGAAAGGAGTGCACCTAAGTTTCACCTATAAGAATTAGGAAGGCATCGTAAGTTTGCGCCGTAGGTGGACAAGTTTGTGGAGGAACACTTAGTTATTCACAGAAATCGCCAAGGAGGAACGGACGGTCAGAATTCTCCCAAGAGAATTCGCGAATTCCTGTGAGTTGTTGGATCTCACGGAGGAATAGGGGAGATACGACGATTATTCCTAAGGGTTATAAGCTCAGGAGGAGTAGGACCGTAGATCCAAGCCACAAGGGTCGTTGGATTTACGCGTGGAAGTCTTTATCAGGGTTTCGTGGGTGGAAGTCCCATAAACTTTGCAACGAGAATCGAAAAATCATGAAACGCGATATACTGAAATCGAAGAGGATTTGTGTGGGCCACGTATAAGTTAGCGAGGGGACAGGTGGCACCCTACTTTGGATTTTCATGGAGTGAAGTTCCAAAAAACTCTGCATTAGGATTCGTGATATCGCGAAGTCCAAAATCCCGAAAGAAGTGAAGTGGCGTTGAAAAGTCAAAGCTCGCGAGTATATCAGAGTTTCAGAAAATTGGGATTTGGGAGTCGGGGAGACTAGTTTCTCGACATCGCGATCACTCAAATCACGAAAGGAAAAATCCCAAAAAGGAAGAGAAAGGTCAGCATTGACTGTTTCGGGTTTCGGGGATTCAAGAGACCAACGCCTGACCACTGGATTCGCGAAGTTGCGAAGTCCGATCTCCCGAGTGTGAAGAGGGGATCCCATGAGAGTTGTTGTGGGTGTAGATTTCCCGATAGGGAAATAGAAGAGCCATTTAGAGTTCTTCGGGCCAGTGGTAAAGGAAAGATCCTGTGTTGACGTGGACCTTCCGACCTACGGGTTGTGGAGGGAGTGTGCATCGACATCAATACTCCTAATTAATCAGACATGATGATGGATAAGTCACTCACTCCACAGTATGACACAAGAGCCATTCTTCTAATCTAGAAGAATAAATTTTCAGAACCATTTTTTGTCTGGGAAATATTTGTCCATTGATCATCCATCTAGATGATAATCATTTCCAACATTGTTGATAGTCTTCAAGGAGATCAGAACAATGTCATTCAATAGAACACAACTATGTTTATCCATAGTAGTACACAAATACAATCTAGTGGTACACTGCCACACCAAGTAGCACACAGATACTTGATCAGTCACAATCAATGGAACACATCCACTACAATAGCATACATCTACTTTCCGGAGACGTACAGTGTCCATAACAATCATATCATCAAACTGCATAGAAAACATTGTTATGATATATAAACTAAATCATCTAGGCCATTCTTCCACTCACATCTATGAGATCTGGAAGAGCGTATTCCTTGAGAAAGTAAAGCATCAATGATGAACTGTCTGGACTATTCTTCTCAAGCAAGGAAGAATAATTGTCCCGATTTCTGATCCTGGACCATTCACCTATCTGGGCCATTCCTCCGGCACTAAACAAAGTGAAACCTGGAGAGAATGAATTTTCCCTACGAAATGCTTGTGCCTGATTGCTGAACTTGGACCATTCCTCTGGCACTAAAAAAAGTGCAACTTGGAGAGAATGAATCTACCCTAGGGAATGACTGTCCAGACCATTTCCAAAGGAAATGACTTTCCTGCACCAACCTCCAAAATGGACCATTCTTCGAAACTTCTCACAACTATGAGCTTCGAAAGAATGATTGTCCAGTGAGGCAAACTAGTCTTCTTGACCACTAATAAAAGTGATCTTCAAGAAGAGAGACTGTCCTAGACCATTCCCCGTGTTAACCACAATGGGAAATAGCTGTCCATGGCACATCAACAATTCATTGAACCATTTTTTTTTACGAAAATGACCGTTCGATTTGAACCATTTTCCAAACTGGAAAATGCCTATCTATCAGAAATATCAAACCACTTTTTGAACTGGAAAGGAACTTCTCATTCTGGACCATTTTTTGAACTGAAAAATGACTATCCATAATTCAATAACACATCAATGCTCCCTCCCAATCTAGGAGTCATCTCTTCCTCTTTCAATAAGGAATTCGTCTCCACGAGCTCCAACTTGAGTACACAAACTCTTTCATCTTGGACAAAGGCTTTGCCAAAATGTCTGCTTATCTACTCATCTGTGGAGATATACATATTGGAGAACCACTTCTCTTTTCTAGAGTTCATCACAGAGAATTTAATTCTTGATCTCATTGTACTTCGGTATTTCTGGAACACAAGTTTTCTCTGAAGGCTTCATATAACTTTGATCATTACAGTATATCATAGTTGAATTCATCTATTTTGTTTTCTGCTAGCTCATAGCATCGTGGAAAGGCTCAAACTAGAACATATCCATGTGGCACTTTTTTTGTTATCATGAGATCTTTGTCATGGATTGGCAATTCATCATTCTAGAGTTCTGAGTAATCATTCTGATATAATATAGAAGTTTTTTCACCACGTTTCTGTTGTGCATTGGAGGTTCTCTACCAAGTTGTCTACTTTCATCTGCATACAACGGTCTCTTTCTGGAATACCTCAAATCCTTGAGGTTGCTCTTCATACACTCTTTTTCATTTATTCTAGAGAATAGTCTTTGCATTAATCTAATGTAAACTCTAACCCATGGATATTGCAGACGATATAATGGCTCATGTAGAGGTATGTCTGGTTTACTTGGAACGAATGATCATCATAGTATTCTCCCTCCATCTAGGAGAACCTCTAGTTCTGGATCTCATAATGCTTTCATTCATAAGTCTTCCATACACTGTTCTTCATCACAACTTTCAGTTCCTCTATTGGATTTCTTTTAGTGAGTCCATATCAGGTTGGAAGTCTTGTGATTCTCGATACACTGACTGGTTGTTCTGTCTTTTCTTTCTCTCTTGGAATATTCATGTTTTTCCTCATGTTTCTCTTTAGCTCTCGAGTTCATGGAGTTTTCTATAGATTTCATGATCTGAAGATTCCAATTCCTTTTTGATTAAGGTTGGTTGTCATTGATGTCAACCCTTGAAGAAAGCCCCATAGCACAAAGGTTTGGTTAATGGAACCAATATTGTTTGATGTAAATATGACTCATTATTGTTTTTTCATGGTTGATAAGAAGTAAATATGGATGAACTCCAAAGTGGTCCCCTTATGGTGAAAGCCCTCACGGAAAGACGCTTTGTGGAGTAAGAGAACCCATGCTTA
>SNQJ01S0005227.1:70926-96219 GCA_010110895.2 Picea sitchensis
AGTTAAAGACCAAATAATGACAAGTCCAGACTAGGATATAGTCATATAGAAAATGGTTCAATCTTTAAAACAACAGATCAAGAAACAGAACCAAGAAGCTACGCAAAGACAATTAGAGGAGATAAGAAGTTTCACAAGGAATATCACAAAGACACTCCTCCACCCAAAAGATTCAGATTTCAGAATTAGTGACAATCAGAAACAAGAAGGCCTCGAGAAGAAGAAGGTTTCATAAGAGTAACTCATTTAAGAATATATACAAATCCTAGGTATCAAACAATATTTCTTGTTTTATGTTATTCATATAATAATTTCGGATATAGTGATGTGAATTGAAAAGAAAACAATAGGAATATAGAAAACGATGAAAGCTATGCACAACATCATTATTCAAGAAGGCCTAGTAAAAAAAAGAAAAAAGTATACAACAAGTTTGAATCCTTGAGTATTGAGATGGAATGATGCAATTCTAACAACTTTGGGCACATGGCCAAAGATTGTAGAATGACAGTCCCTCTAAGAGAATCACAACAAAATAACAACAGTCAAAGATATGAACCTCAAAGAATATGGATAAGAAAACATAATGAGTACACCAATGTAGAATGCAGACTCATTTTACAATATCAACACAAAAAATAGTTGATATTTTGATGTAACTAAGGAATATATTATTTTTTATTTTTATTGGTCAAACCTCGAGAAGGTTATTGTAATATTATTATATAAATCGACTCAAAATAAATTATTATTTTATTGTTATCCTTATCAGTCAAAACGACCCCTCTTTTTGGCCTAGGTTAAGCTAGACCTATTCAAGGGTTTATGTCTTAGGGTTACGTCTTTTTGGGAGTCAGTTATGTATATGAATAGAGGTCGAGTCCCTCTCATTTGGAAACACACATAACTCACCTTCTCTTGTGTATTTGGAGCATAGAAAAGGAGGTCTAGTGCATGAGGTATTGGTCTCTTAGTCCCTTGTCTTTGGTATCTTGTTGTTGGTCTATTTGTGGAGAGTTATAGCATGAAATTTTAGTGGTTGAAGGAATCTATACTGAGGAATTGGTTGCTTGGTTTTCTCCCCCACTGTTAATGAATGTTAAAGAAGATAACTGCAACTTTTAAACTTCTAACATGGTATCAGAGGAGGACTAAATAGACGACAGTTTGCAGATATAGAAGACAAAAGGAGCCATTTTTCTTGATAGGAGTGTTTTCCGGACAAGACATGATCACCAGCAAGTGCAACCTAGCCTAGTGCACCTCTTCCATGGACCAATTTTTTAGTTGCAACATTTTCAGTTAAGGTGTCTACCAAACCCTAAATATAATGTTTTTTAGTTTCTAGAGAGTATTTTGACAAATCAAGGGAACCAACAAGTGTGCCCTAGTGGAGCACATATTTTCCCTGGTTCAGATCTTAAAAATCCATAATTTTTAATTTAAGGGAACGATGACTACCGAAACCAATATTGATGATAAGTTGGAGGGACATGACAACTTCAGATCCTAGATGTACATATTATCCCTCCTCCTAGAATAACATGATCTAGAGAAGTTATTAAGAAGAGGTTCCTGAACCAGAGGGAGATGAGGCTAAATAAAATCACAAGAAGGATATGGTCAAATAAAAGAGGAGTATTGTAGACTCCATTAAGGATCATATTATTCATTAAATATCTTCATTATCCACTCCAAAGGAAATTATGGATGCGTTAACCCAACTGTTTGAAAGAAACAACATCAACCAAAGAATGACCTTAAGAACTCAGTTAAAGAACATGAGGATGCAGAATTCAGAAACCATCCACTCTTGCTTCTTAAGAGTGAATCAGATCAAGGAGAAGATAGAAGCCATTGGTGATACAATGAATGGATAATAAATGGTGATGACCACCTTGAATGGCCTTCCAAGGTCATGGGATGCATTTATTCAAGGGATATGCTCACGAAGGAAGCTACCCAAGTTCAGTAGGCTATGGAAATATTGCAACCAAGAAGAAGAAAGGATGAAATCAAGATAAGAGAAGATGACATATGATGATCGAGCCCTATCCTCCCATACCAGGAAAGGAAAGAACAAGAAATAACCCTCCTCACCCAAGAATTTTTATAAGGGACAAAGAGATAACTCAAATATCATATGTTTTTGTTGTCATAAAATGGGACACATTTCTAGGAATTGTCCCCTCATATAGATACCAAGGGAAAAGAAAGGAGGTAAAATAAATCATGTTCATATAGTCAAAGATGATGATCCACCCAAGAAGGTTGCAAAGGAAGATTAATCAAGTGATGAGGAGTATGTTCTTATCTCAACCATTACAAGAACTAACACTCATGGAAGTGACATTTGGTTGGTGGACAATGGTTCTTCCAAGCACATGGCATGTTATAAAGACTCCTTGTCTAACCTTACTCATAAGGATTCACCGCACAAATTGAAATTGGGAGATGACTATCAGTATCTGATCAAAGGAGTAGGAGAAGCCTCCTACAAGTTAGACTCAGGAAAGCCAATGAAGATGAAGGAAGTTCTCTATGTTTGTGGATTGAAGAAGAACCTTCTCTCGATTTCAACATTGGATGAGAAGGGTTACATATTTGAATTTGTTGATGGACAAGTTCTCATGTGGCCTAGAGGGAAGACTTTTGATGATGCTATGGTGATTGGAGTTCAAGAGGGAGGACTCTACAAATTGAAAGCACGATCATATTCAACATTAATTCATGGAATTGTGAATCCCAATGAATTGTGGCATAGGATATTTTCTCACCTACATTAGAAGGCCCTAGCGAGTGTGAGAAATATGGTGACGAGACTACCAGAGATCAAGGTAGAAACAAACAACGTGTGAAAAGGTTGCGCACAAGGCAAGAATGTGAAACACTCCTTTCCCAGTAGTGATAACAAAGCCAAAGGAGTATTGGACATCATGCACTCAGATGAGTATGGAACAATGTAAACAACTTCACTATGCGGGTATGTATATTATGTGTCTTTTATTTGTGATTACTCACGTAAAAATTTGATCTATTTGTTGAAGGAAAATAATGAAGTGTTTGGAAAATTCAAATAATTCAAGGCACTGGTAGAAAACTTGACAACGAAGAAGATAAATAATTTGTGATTAGATAATGGAGGAGAATTAACTTTAGAGGAATTCAAATAATATTGCAAGGAAGTTGGGAATAAGAGGGAGCTTTCTACTCCCTACAACCCTCAGTAGAATGGAGTAGTAGAAAGGAAGAATCAGATGATCATGGAAAAAATGAAGGCTATGATCCATGATCAAGATATACTTATGAATCTATGGGTAGAAGAAGTAAAGGCTACAATGTATCTACAGAATAGAAGTCCCCACAAAGTACTTGAAAACAAGACACAAGAGGAGATGTTTTTAGGAGAGAAGTTAGAAGTAAACCATCTAAGGATATTTGGTTCCCTTGTGTTTGTGCATGTCCCCAAGGAAAAGAGGAAAAAAATGGATCCATACGGAAATAATGGAATATTTTTTGGTTACAGTGACATATCGAAGGCATACAGGATATATATTCTCAGTCATCGGAACGTTGATATTAGCCGATATGTCACATTCAATGAGAGTGCAACTTTCAACAAATCAAAACATGATTGTGCAAAAGAGGTTCATGAGGAGGAGAATGAAGTTAATAGAGTTCCAGAGGAAGAAGTAGTTGAACTAGAGGAAGTCACTCATGAGGATAATGACATAGCATAACCTAAGAGGCTATTAGAGATGCCTTCTCGCAAGAAAATACCATCTTGGGAACAAAATCTCATCAGAGATACAGAAATATATGGTGCCCCCAAAAAATATCTTAGGGAAAGTAAGAATCCAAAACTGTATTCCGTCTGTGTGGCATGTTTGTGTGATATCATGGATGAAGAACCATCCAGTTATGAAGAGGCTACAGAAAAGAGGGTATGGAAGGATGACATGGGGGAGGAATACCAGTCCATAGTAAAGAATGATGTCTAGGATGTGGTCCCAAGACTAAAGGAGAAATCAATAGTAAGTTCAAATTGGATCTACAAGACGAAACATGTAGCTGATGGAAATATTGAAAAGTATAAGGCTGTATTTGTGGCTCGAGGATTCTCTCACAAGGAAGGAATTGACTATGAGGAGAAATTTTCTCCCATGGAAATATATACCTTCATCAAGACTATACTTTTGTTGGTCATAGTAATGAAATGGAAGGTGCATTATATGGATGTGAAGACAACCTTCTTGAATTGTGAAATAAAAGAGGAAGTATATGTGGATAAGCCACAAAATTTGGAGGTACATGACAGGGAGATGCATGTGTGCATATTGAAGAAGGATTTATATGGATTAAAGAAGGAACCAAGAGCATGGTATGTCATGATCAATAGTTTTCTTATGAACTTAGGATTTACAAAAAGAAGTGCAGATCCTAACCTTTACTTTAAGGTTGTGAATGATGGTCCAGTGATACTAATGTTATATGTGGATGACCTGTTTCTAACAGGTGTAGAAAATCTCATCTCAGAGTGTAAGAGAAAATTGGTCGTTGATTTTGAGATGAAAGATCTCAGGATGATGCATTAGACCAAATGAACCTCTCTGGGCTACTCCATATACTGACTCAGGGTGTTCATAAAAAAACTTATATAATGTCTCATGTTTATCAAGTACATCAACGAACCTACCATCTGTATGTATAAAGTAACATCCACAATCTCTTAGGTCATATCCTAAAACAACCTTATATTTGATACCATAAGTGTAGTAATTTCCTTGCAATCCAACATCCTAAACCTCTTCAGGATTTCCACAACAAACTTCCCTTGATTCATAAAGATCTCATCCTTTCTCTACCATACCTTGAGACCCAAAAAGAGAAACATGTGATGAGGTACTTTAAGGGTACATTGGATTATGGTCTCAGAGAATCCAATGTTCCATGACAGGTCTAAGCATATCGAGATCAAATATCACTATATTAGGGATATGATGCAGAGGGGAGCAATGATGCTCCAGTATGTGACTATCGAGGAGAAAATTGCAGATGTGTTGACTAAGACACTATCAAGGACGAAGTTCAACAACATTAGGGACAAGATTGGAGCGATTCCTCTTGAGAGGGAGTGACGAGGTACATATGCATTGTAGGGTAGTGGATGTCCTGGTGACATGTTGTAGCTATTTGATAGCTATCCACAAGACTTTGATGCATTTCCTATGAATTCACAGGGTGCACATGATGAGGTGGATATGCATTGCGGGGTAGTGGATGTCATGGTGACATGTTGAAGATATTTGAGAGATACCCACATGCCTTGGATGCATTGGCTATGAATTCATGTTGTACTATGGATATCCGATGATGTATAGATTCATACATTCAATAGGAAATGGTCATGAGCTTGTGTGGAATCAAAAAATACTTTCCTAGTTAAGAGGGAGTGTTTATATTTTGATGTAACTATGGAAGATATTTTTTTGTTTTTATATTGGACAAAACTTGTGAAGGTTATTGTAATATTATTGTATAAATCAGCTCAAAATAAATTATTATTTTATCGTTATCATTATTAGTCAAAATCAACCCTATTTTTGGCCTAGGTCAAGTCAACCCTATTCAAGGGTTTGTGTCTTAGGGTTGCGTATTTTTGGGATTCAGTTATGTTTATAAATAGAGGTCAATTCACTCTCATTTGGACACACACACAACTCGCCTTCTCTTGTGTATTTGAAGCATAGAAAAGGAGGTCTAGTGAAGAAGGTATTAGTCTCTTGGTGTCATTTCTTTGGTGTCTTGGTCTTGGTATATTTGTGGAAATATATAACATGACATTGTACTGGTTGAAGGAATCTATACTGAGGAATTTGTTGTAGGGTTTTATCCCTCATGAAGGTTTCCCATAATATATCTTTTTTTATGTGAGTTTTTTTCTTTTAATGATCCCATTACATGCAATTGTTAATGAATGTTAAAGAAGATAACTGTAACTTTTAAAATTCTAATAGAAACGTGGTTGGTATGTTGAAAGTGGTTGTTCAAAGCACATGATAGGTGATAAGGACAAGTTTCTAACCTTGAAAAAGGAAAGAGATGGATCTCTCTCCTTTGGAAACAATGACTCAACCAGAATCGTTGGAAGAGGCACAGTCAAAATTGGAAATAAGGATACCAAAGAAGAGAATGTTCTACTAGTGGAAGATATGAAACAAAATATTATAAGTGTAAGTCAAATGTGTGACCAAGGTAAAAAACTTGTGTTTGATTCACAAAAGTGTGAGATAATAAAATAAGGTTTAGATAGAGTGGTTGCGATATCTGTGAGAACTTCAAGAAATATATATGTATTAAGTGAAATTGGGAATGAAAAGTGTTGTTTAGGAAATGAAGATGAAGTGTGGCTATGGAATAGAAGAATGGGTCAAAGAAACTTTGATAATATTGTCAAAGTCAGCAAAATGGAAGTAGTTGGAGAAATTCCCCAGATCATGAAGCCAACCAACACCCTATGAAAGCATTGTCAACAAGGAAAGAAAACAAAGACCAAGTTCAAATCAAAGGAATAATCCACAACAAGACCGATGGAAATTGTGCATACTAATCTAGTTGGAAAAAATAGAACAAAGGGTTTGAAAGGTGAGAAATATTTTATGCTATTAGTTGATGATTATACAAGAATGATTGTATTTTTTTTCTCACGAAGAAGTCAGAGGCATTTGATAACTTCAAAATGTACAAGGATATGGTTGAAAATGAAATAGATTCGAAAATCCAATGCTTAAGATCATATAATGAAAGAGAGTTTTCTTCAAAAGAATTCATGGACTTCTACAGTAAGCATGGGATAAAGAGACAATTCTCCGTTTCTAGGACACCACAAAAAAAATAATTCACCGAAAGAAAGAACATGATAGTATAAGAAATGGCTCGAACTATGTTAATGGATTCCAAGTTGAAAGACATATTTTGGGCACAGACAATGCATACATCAGTTCACATTCAAAACAAATGAATGCTCAGAAACAATTGTGATAAAACTCCATATGAGTTACGGAAAGGAAGAACAACAAATGTAAATCACTTCAGAGTGTTTGGAAGAAAATGCTACATTAAAAGAGAAGATGGAAGAATGGGAAAGTTCGATTCTCATGTGGACAAACATATACTTTTTGGGTACTCGATCACAAGTAAATCATACAAATGATTCAATCCAAGGCTCAAGAAAATTGTGAAAATCATCAATGTGATGTTTGATGAGACAAGTGGTTGTAGAATAAAGGAAGAAGAAAATTATTCAATATAATATATTCACGAAGAAGAAGCAAAATAAGAAGTAGTAGAAGAGGAAGATGAAGAATAGTAGTTAGAAACAAAAGAAAAAGAACATTAAGATATTCAAGCACATCCAAAGACACCTAGCAGGAGAATACATAAGAATCATACATTAGATCAGATTATCGGGAATAAAGATGTAGAAGTTGAAACTAGAAGAACAATTCTCTCACCAGAACAACTGTACCTCACACTACTATCTACAATCGAGCCAAGTGATTTTGAATATGCCAACATGAATGAATTCTGGATCAAATAAATGAATGAAAATTTAGGTTAGATAGAGAATAATGACACTTGGGAACTGGTTCTAAGGCCAAGGAACAAGAATGTGATTGGTACAAAGTCGGTCTTCAAAACAAAATTGAATGAAGATGGACATGTTACCAGGAACAAAGCTAGATTGGTATGTAAAGGATACACTCAGGTTGAAGGTATATGATTTGAAGAGATGTTTGCCCCAATTTCTAGAACAGAATCAATCAGACTGATCCTCACTTATGCATGCCAATGCTACCCCCCCTACTCTCCCTTGGGCTACGCAACCTCCCGGTCAAGGATCTTCGATTCTCCGAGCCAAATCGGCTCTCTAAAAACTTGATGGTCTCAATTTGTAATTAAACACAGGCCCTTTAGGCTTTTGGTGTAGGTTCTATGATAACCACAACTTCTCCCTTCGCGCTTCCAAAATATCAAATTTTAGGTGCTAGCTCCTTTTCCATTAGCCTCTTCCTACATGTGACCTTGGGTTATGTCCTCATGTAAACACATGATTGCGGGTCAGCCAAGGATGGTTTGAGATCACACCTCTTTTCTCCCCGCAATTCACTACCAGTCGCCATGTGTCCCTTTGGCAATACCGTGGTTTCGATTGTGGCCACTCTCAAATTTTTAAAGTTCGAGCACTTTCTATCCCCGCAATTCAATGTGACTATTGATATTATGATCTTGGGTGGTGCCTCTTGACCGATGGCTCAGATCTGCCTCCTTTCCTCCCTTATCTCTAGAGCATGTTCTCTCAGATTCTTACAATCTATTGACACGTGTCCCTTTCAAATCAACGGTTGTGATTTTCTTTGAAAATTTGGGCTTCAAAGTTTTCAACTCTCTAACTTCACTTTCTACCAGAATTATTTCATCCGGAGTTCGTGATATATCGATGCGTGTCTCCTGCAGATTGACGACTACGATTCACTTCGAGTCTTCACCTGGAATCCATGGATTTCTGTTGCTTGTCCTTCTGAATCTAACCACTATGATTTACTTCAGATATTTTCCCAGAGTCCATGGATTTCTATCGTGTTTCCTTATGAATCAGACGACTATGATTCACTTCAGGTATTTACCCGGAGTCCATGGATTTCTGATGTGTGTCCTTCTGAATCAGACGACTATGATTCACTTTGAGTCTTTACTCGGAGTCCATGGATTTCTACCATGTGTACTTCTGAATCAAACGGATATGATTCACTTTGAGTCTTTACCCGGAGTCCATGGATTTCTGTTGCGTGTCCTTCTGAATCGGGCAACTACAATTCACTTCGGATCTTCGAGATTCGAGAGTTTCAACTACTGCACACTCACCTTCTGAGAATGTTCATCTGAAGTTGACGATCTGTCGACACATGTCTCCCACAGATCAATGGATGTGAATTACTTTGGCTCTTTTGGATTCGAGAGTTTCAACTCCTGCACACCCACCTTCTTATTGATTTCACCCGAAATCTCCAATCTATTGACATGTACCTCTTGATGGTCAACGATCAGGATTTACTTCGGCTCTTCGACGATTTCTCCTCCTCGTGGTCTACGAACTTATGAAGTTGTAGATCTTGTGCCACCCGTCCCTCTGGATGATGAACGGTCCCTAATCACTTTGAGACTTTGACAAGTCCTCTCTCCTATGCACATAAAGGGTTAAGGCCCATGCACTTTACCTGGATTGGATGACTGTCGATCCTTTGCGCTCGGATCCTATGGTCTGGAACGATCCCGCTCCCTCCTAGACATATCTTGACCGATAATTCATGAAATAATAAGATCTTCACTCCTTTTTAATATTTCTCCTCGTTATCCCTTCTGAGCTTGATTCCTTTGAGTATTTTGATCTCCCATGCACTCCTTACATTCCTGGGATCTCGACAAATTCAGATCGAAGGTTTTCTTTGAAAGAAACTCTTCCCACACTCCTTGCGCTTCTCCGTTCTGGTTCTTCAAGACCTATTCACTCCTTGACTCTGTGCACTCCTTGCACTTGGTCTAAGTTCCCATCGTCCCTGTTGAGCTCCTCTGAGTCAATTCAAGACTCTGTCGACGCGCTCCTTGTGTATGATATGCACTCCTTACATACGAGTTCTTAGAAGAGAGACAATTGAAACTTATCTAGTTCATCAGAAATTCATATGATCAACCATAAATAATCATTCATGAACAAAATGAACTAAAACACACATATAATACACCATTCATTCAATCACACATCAAAATGAACACTGTCCAAGGAATTGGAACAATTTTGTCTGTTCTATTCATCCATGAAATAAATTACATAGTATTACAGTTCTTCACTGTGTCTTTCATCCTTTTGTATCTGCTACTCTCCTCTCCTTTGCTCTACTCTTCTCTACTCTTCTATGATGAAATACAACAAAAAATATATCTGAGTGGCTCCTTGAGATCTTCTCCATATTGTATGAAACCTATCATATCAATTTCTAGTGGTTACCTACTTTGTCCTATTTCAATAACTATCAGTTATTACCCGATAAGGGATTCCACTCTCTATCTACAACTCCTTACAATCATATAAGACTTTACAAACAAGATATATTTAAAAATGACATTTCCAAAATATCTCAACAACTCGTTCTGTTTCTGAGTTAAATGTTGATTTGAAATTCCATCATGCTGAGATGTCATATCCCTATCTCCACGCTTGCTTCTTTGACTTTGAAGGCGATTCTCCTGCATCATACTCCTCTAGATAAAATATTCAAGGGCTCCTATCCATGAGCTCCTACCTTGTTTTTCCATGCTTCAAAAAATCAGGTTCAGTGATCCAACTTGAATCTTCCACTGGATGATCTTTCCGCTTGACCATGTATTCATGATATGTCTTCCTCCTAGTCTTCTTTCCAACTCTTTGTTCTATGATTCTCTCCATGTGAGATTTTTCTACTGTGGGAAATTGTTCTTCCCACTGAAATTATTTATGATCATATGATTCTCCTTCATCATCTCTCCTGTAAGGATACATTTCTGCAACATTGAATATCAGTGATATCCCAACATTGTTTGGAAACCCAATTTCATAAGCATTGGCTGCAAATTTTATGAGAATCCTACATGGTCCTATCTTCTTCATCTTCAACTTGTTGTGTGTTCCCCTTGAAAACCTTTCTTTTCTCAAATGAGCTAAAAATTCAGCTCCTACTTCGAATTGAACTTATCTCCTCTTCTGATCAACTCCATTCTTATATTTCAAGCTATTGTCATGTAGGTGTTCTTTGACTCTGTCATGGAGTTTCTGCATTTCTGTTGCAAAATATTCTACGCCAACACTTCTGAATTCATATTGATTCATATCTCTCAAATTTTTAATCCCTCTTGGTTGTATACCATACACAATTTCAAATGGAATTGTTCTAGTGCTCCTATTCACTTAATTGTTAAATGCAAATTCTTCTTGTGCTAGAATCTGATCCCATTGATAGCCTTGCTCAGTGACTAAAATTCTTAACAAGTTTCCTAGACTCATGTTTACTACTTCAGTTTGTCCATCTGTCTGAGGGTGATATGTTGTACTAAAGGAAAAAAATTTCCTCATCCTCTTCCATAGATTTCTCCAAAAGTGTCCTACAAATTTTATGTCTCTGTATGAGACTATGCTCCTAGGAAATCCATGTAGTCTCACCACTTCTCTGGAAAAAAAATTGACTATGTGTGTGGAATCATTTGTCTTCTGGCATGGTATCAAATGTGCCATCTTTGAAAATTTGTCCACCACAAAAAATATGGAATCACTTCCTTTCTGGGTTCTAGGCAATCCCAATACAAAATCCATACTTATTGCATCCCATGGCCTTTTTGGGGGGCATTCCTCCTTCTCCCACAAAACCCCCTCCAAGTAATGAGGCCATCCTTTTTGATTGGGGTGTGATAACTGGACCTCGTCTTCCCTCTCACATTCCTTTCAAGATCACAGTACAGGTTTGTGGTTGGGACGTTCCTCATGCATTGACAGATGAAGGTTTGTCCGTTAGGATTTTGTCCTCTATTGCTTGGCAAGATTTGGGTTATCTTGAACTTGTGCCAGTTACCAAGACTCTGTTCTGTTTTAACAGAAGAACCAATCACCATTTAGGGATCCTTCCTCAGTTTCCCATAACTTTGGGAGGGAAAATTGTCTTTATTGATGTTATGGTAGTCCAGGACCCCTTGGATTTCGATTTACTCCTTGGGCAAGATTATGTCTATGCCATGAAAGCTATTTTGTCCACTCTCTTTCGTGTGATATATTTCCCTCACGATAAAAGAATGGTGTCTATTGATCAAATTTTGTTCGTTGGCCCTGACTTGACCATAACCCCAATGACCTCCCTAAATGGGTCTTATATGCAGTCGAAATCACCTCTTCCATAGGTCAATTATGTGGCGTTGTCTCCCATGACTTCAACTTCCGATGACTTAGATCCGGTAGTTGACATGGTGATCTCTTCGGTAGGTCTATTAGAGCTTGATATCCTTACCCCTATCACGACCCTTGACATGTGTTCCTTCCAGATCATTATTCTTCCATCCAGTGAAGATCTATTGGAAGCCATGACTGAGTTTTGTCCCTTGAAATGGTTTCCTTCTAGAGCATTATCCTCTTGGAAACCATGATCAAGAAGAAGTCATGAGCATAGTTTTTCTTCTCTGTGGAAAGCTCATTAAAAAAATGAAACAAAAGCTACGATCATAGTTTCTATTCTCTGTGGAAAGATCGTTAAAAAATAAAACATAAGTCTTGAGCATAGTTTTCCTTTCTGTAGCAAGCTCGTTAAAAAATGAAACAAAAATCTAGGGACTGAAATAGGAGCCTCAAGCATAGTTCTTTTCCTGTGTCAAGCTCTTTAAAAAATGAAACATTCACTTCTCCTGTCAGGTCGAGTCTTTCGCCATATCTCGTAGATGTCGAGTCGCATCTTTCATTAGGTCTCATATTTGAACCTTCATTTCATCCACCTGTATCATTTTTATCCATCTAGTAGATAAATTGGTGACAAACTCAAAGTCGGTGAATGAATTGAAGCTTGGGGGGCATGTCTCCAGCCTTTGATGATCATTCTGGAGTTAAGCCACTAGCTTTTCAAGATGGGGGCATACTGAGCTTAGTATTTGTTCTTTCTCATGCTCAAAAATACATGAGAATGTAACCAAGTAGACGTTTATCACTTTTTCGAACTCGTAAAGGTTATATGAAAAAGGAACCCCCTGGAGTCTCCTTTAAGCTCTTTTCAGACCCTCTAAACATGAAAATATTGTCGAGGGATATTGCTTCCTTTCACACTCGTTAAAAGGTTTTAAAGGGTGTCTTTCAAGTGATAATTTATCTCTTTTTTGGCCTCGCGAGACTAACGTTATGAAAAAGGACAACCCTAGAGTCATCTTTAAGTCATTTTCAGACTCTCTAAACATGAAAAACCATCGATTTTACCTTCTCTGGACTCGTTAAATAATCATACATTGAAGGGACCATACGGGACCGAACCCTTACTTCTTCCAGTTCGTTAAATAAAGGAAGAGGGACTTATCGAAGGTGAGTTATATCGAGCATGTGTTACCCTCCTCGAGCTCATTAAATAAAAAAGAGGTAGTCTTCTATATGGATGGGGGAAAGTTTTGAAGGAAGCAAGCTAATCAGTTTTTGAGAACATTACCAGTAACTCTTACGGTCACCCTTAAACATGACACTTTGTCTTTGCATACATTTTAATCCAATGAACCTCTACAATGAACCAATCCTATGAGTTTTCTTACTCCTTTGGGTCACCCAACGAGAGTTATAGTACCTAGTGCATCATTGTGTTTTGGTCCATGTCATGTTTCTGTTGTTGTGCCTCAGTGTTCAAGGGAAGTATCTTCCTCGAGAGTCAACCATCACAAATTTCCAGTTTCAATACCTGTGTCAGTCCATGTTTGTTTGATCCACCAATTTACAATTATGTGTTTGTTTCATGTTGTTGATGGGGGATACATCAAGGACATCCTTTGACGAGTCTGTCCCTGTCGACTTCAACACATTATCCGGGAACTAGACTGAGAAACCAGTTATTACCTTAGGACCTGCATGCCTCAATGGCAGGCCTCCTTGCTTTCGACAGTGGGTTTACATCATTGACCCTTGATCGGGTGATTCCACGAATGTTCGACTTCATCTCATCTATTCACATTTTCTGGAATGTACTAGGGTACCTTGGGAATCATTGACATCAATGGTGATTTCGCTCGCGCTTGTTAACGATTTACCTCATTGACTGGTAATCAAGTGGTTTCTTTCGTGTTTGATATCAGAACATCTACTCACATGGTTAGACTCATATCACATCGAGATCAGTAAGAATACCCTGATTTGAGTGATCACTCTGATATATACTTTTCCCAGGTTGCGACGGAGTTTCTTTTGAAGACTGACACATATACTGTTACATAGATCCACTTTGTATTGGTTCGTGGCTATGTCTTGTTGTCTCGTAGATCCACTGTGTGTTTTTTATGGCTACGATCAGTTCATTTCATGGGAGTATAGATCCACATTATATATTTGGTGGATATACTCTTTGTTAATATAATTATGGATCCACAGTGTATCTTATGGCGTCCATACCTTGCAAGTCTTTATCACCCAAGAATAGGCATGCCTACCTTGGGTTTGAAACATGTCATAATATTTGTTTGATGGTTGTGTGCAACTTCTTCTAGGTTCTCCAAGTCCATACCCTTGCTAAAAAAAGTCTACAAAGTACTTTAGTCATCAGTTTCCATCTTCTAACTTCATACTTTGGGGGTCAATCTGTTACACACCAAAATTACTCACTTTAATGATGACCTATTGTCGTTGTTACAAGTGTCACAATTGTCGCTTCTTAGCCATAAGTGTCGCAAGTGTCACATAAATCATATAGTCATCTTACCTATGTTGTGTCTCAAACGACATCACAAGGACACTTGAGACACCCTCAAAGACTAGTTTAAGGAAGAGAAATAATTTGATGAAGATTACAAAGATTTTTCCATGAAGAAAACCACTTAAAAAACAATTTTGAAGGCCAACGCTCCCCTACCCACTATTAGGGAGTGCCAACGCTCCCTAACCTTCCTTGGGGGAGCATTCCAACACTCTATCCACCCTTATGGGGGAGCGCTAGGATTTGTTACGGAAATTTTGGGCAACGCTCCCCTACCCATTGTCAGAGAGTGATAACACTCCCTACCCTTCTTTGGGGGAGCGTTTCAACACTCTGTGCCCCATTCTGAGGGAGCATTGGGCTGTTTGAGGGAATCTTTGACCGATGAGGAAAATCAGAGAAAAATCACCCTCATCTCTAGAGTTGGTTGGATTTGAATCTGAGGTCAAGCCTGGATCTTAGGGAGGATCCACAACTGATGGAGAAAGATCCTCAATGTATCCTAATAATCTCTAAGGTGGTTAGGCCTCTCCAAGCCTATATAAGGAGGCCTTCTCATGGTGAAAAGGACATGGAGTTTTAGAGATACCAAACTTATGATCTCATGAGAAGTGGTATTGAGGAGAAATTGAAGGCATCAAACTTATGATCTCATAAGGGATATTTATCATTGAAGAATCATCATTTTTGTGTGGATTATTTGAGCAAAGGGTTGGACAAGGAGAGTTTGGTGAAGCTGCTACATCTGCATCATGGTTGTAAGCACTTTTATTTGTTTTCATTAATATACATATGTGCTTGGCATTTTTCTTTCAAGGTTGTGTTTATTCTACATGAACTTGTCTCTATTAGATAGATTTGGTTTCAAGCTAATCTTAGCAGAATAGGAAGCTTGTTTTGTCTTTGTTTGTTTTGTAGGACTTATCAAGGAGCTTGGGGATCAAAGCTCAACTCGGACTGTGTGAGGATGAACATCGTTAAAAAAGTACTCCTTTATTCCTCTTATCTATACATTAGTTTAGCTATATTTAAAAGGAATTTCAGTGTCCACATTAGCACCTTTTTGTCTTGGTTATAGGGGTCTAGTATCCAAGAGGGAATCCACTTGTCCGCAGGGGGGTTCTCATGTAGTAGAAATTGGTGACTCCACTGGGGAAGGAATGCTATTTTTATTTCATTGGTTTTTCCCTTCCATTTTCCCACCTTTTAGATCACTTTTACTGTTTGTTCATCATCCATTAGACTTCTCCTACCTTCACTAGCAATTTCACCAATTTTTATGCATTCTGGGTGAGTTTTTCTTCATTGTTTTGACTATTTTTTGAATTTATAGGTGGCTCAACGCCCCCTATAGGCGATACCAGAGTGACAACACTCCCCTACAATGTTTTAGGGAGCATTGAAACACTCTGTACCCTTGTGTTAGGGAATGCTAGTCTCTTTTTTGAGAGTTTTTTCCTTCTTCTGCTTAGTCTTTTGCAACCCTTTTTGTAGAGATCTTTACCCAGAGTCTATGGTTGGTTTGTGAAGTTGTTTGGACTGGTTTTTGATGTTTTTTTATGCTTATAACTCCCTATTGTCTTGATTGGATCTTGAAACCTTTTTCAGAAATGTGAAATTGCCTTTTCTAGCTGCTTTTTGTCAGGACAATTTTGAGTGATTTCTTTTTCTCCCTATCTTTTCTTGGATTCTTATTTTCATTTTATTTGTGTTCCTTGAATGCTTGATTGGTTGTAGAATCCTTGATTGTGTTCTTTCTTGTTAGAACAAGTTTCTACTTGTTTTCTTTCATACCTCACTACCTTGAGTGCATGCTTTGTTTGTAGCCCTTTTGCTTCGTGTGTTTTGCATCTACAGAGGACTCTTTCTCCTGATTGAAAGTAGTGGAGCATTAAAGGTTTTGTATTTAATTCATGTATACATCATAATCAAACAAACAAGATAAATGAATTCTTTCTTTTGGGTAGTGAAACTAGCTTTCATTTGAAGTAGCGGAATTGCGTGGTTTTTGGCATTTTGGGACATTATGCATATGGAATGATGAATGTTTTCTCCTTCTCGTAGCATAGCTTTCATAGAAATGAAAATATTTCATATTCATCTCTTTGCATAACTTTCGAGTCGGTCAAAACACCATATTGTCCATGCCATTTTCCTTTTGAGTGACAACAAATTTAAAAATCAAGCGCTAAACTAAAAATTGATTAGACATTTTTATATTTTCTGTTAGCAAACCTACATCAGATTATTTGTAGGGATTTGGAATAGGTATGAAAGATAACTTTCCAAAGATACAAACAAACATAGAATCTTGTGTTAGAGAGCAGTGAAATCCAATTGCTACATTTTGTCCTGGGAAGCCCTTCTCACACAAGGGTCAAACCTAAGGTCGCATTAAGACTAGCAGAGTTACTCATCCTGCTCTGTTGGTCTTGGTGTAGAGATTGCACGTATTATGGGGGTCGCTTGAAGGTATACCCACAATGATGAGTGGAATCCTTTCAAGTTGATTTCAGGCCAGATACCCTGCCCTTTCTCGTGGATCAGACTGTCGATTGTTTCCCCAGGCATCACTGTTGTAGTTGATAGACTTAGTGGCCTATCACTTTAGGGTCTTTACACAAGGTGACTGTGGAGTGGAAAGTATTAACGATACCTGGAATCAACATTGGACACTCACTCGGGCTCCTTGGAGGGTATACCCACAATTATGTGTGGGAACTTGCACCAAGGCGTAAGTCCGTTAAGCAGGTCATCAACGTAACTTTTCCACCCACTCTATCTCATCCCCTTCTTACTTTGTTCCCACGATGTTGGATTTCATCACCAACTAGTGTGCTCATTGTGAGAAGGTTTTGTTTGCTTACTTTCTTACTAGATTTTTAGCGTGTGCTATTTGTTCTCCCTAGCAAAATCTAGGTTGGATATTTATTTTTATGGCGTCGGTTCCCAGAATGACCAATGAAGGAACCCCTTTGCCAAGGGAACCCTTTGTTTTTCCTTCTTACAGAAACATTGGTCCTCCTTACATCGCTACTTTGAGCCTTCCAGGTCTCACAATTGGGTTACCAGTATGGTTGTTTTCCACTCCAGTCATCTTGAATGCAGATGCTTCATATGTAAGCACACCACCCACACATCAACCTCATGTCGACCTTTCTCCTTCTTCGCCTGTCAGGTCTCCTTCCATTTCTCCTTCTTTGCCTAGTGAATTCTCTAAAGCAAGTAGTCAGGTTGATAAGAAGAAGAAGAAACGAAAAGAGAAGAAGAAGAACTAGAAAGGGACCAAGCATCCAAATACATCAAATGTTGGATCCAAGCAACCAACTACTGCTGATCATACTAGGAGTGTTGATGAGGTCGACAAGATTAAAACGAAGAATCTGAAACCCAAATTCCCTTGCAGTGTTTGTAAGGGTGACCACTTTCTGAGGGATTGCCCTGGTATTCCCAAGGTCTTATAAGTGTGATCCTCCATGTCATTGGCCCCTTCTAGACATGATGGTGACGCCCCATCCACTAGTGACATTAAGGTTGGTAAGAATAAGACAACTGCCAAATTTCCTTGTATGTTATGTGAAGGTGATCATTATTCTCACCTTTGTCCTCATATGGACAAGGCTTCTTCTCTTTTGGAAAATCTTCAACTCCCAACTGGTTATTGTAATATTTCCCCCAACCCATCATTAGTTGATGGAATGGTCAATCTGGTTCCATCCTCGGTCAGTCTGGTTGATCAGGTGGTCAATCTAGTTTCATCCTCGGTTGAACCACTAACCAAAGTAGTTGATCCAATTTCGTCATCGATCAACCCCAGTTTTTGTCTGAAAAGTGAAACCCAAGTGACTGATCCAGTTCTGTCATTGGTCAGTCCCACCCTTCATCTGAAGAGTGCTAACATGGTCAATCCCACTCTTCCTCTAACGAGTGCCAAAATGGTTGCTCTGGTCCCTTCATCGGTCAGTCTGGTTGATCATGTCGTCAATTTGGTCACATCCTTAGTTGAACTAGTTGAAAAAGTGGTTGATCTAATCCAATATTCGGTCGATCCCGCTCTCCTGTTAGAGAGTGCAACCCAAGCATTCGATCCATTTCCACCTGTCAACTCCATTATCCCCTTGGAGAATGAAACCCAAGTGGTCAATTTTATGTCGTTATCAATCGATCCTACTCTCTCGCTAGAGAGTAAACCCAATACTACCCACATTTTTCTCGTTGATAAAGAATCTACCATGTTGGGGGGCATTCCTCCTTCTCCCACGAAACCCCCTCAAGGTAATGAGGCCATCCTTTTTGATTGGGGTGTGCTAACTGGACCTCATCTTCCCTCTCACATTCCTTTCAAGATCACTGTATAGGTTTGTGGTTGGGACGTTCCTCATGCGCCGATAGATGAAGGTTTGTTCGTTAGTATTTTGTCCTCTATTGCTTGGCAGGCTTTGGGTTATCCTTATCTTGTGTTGGTTACCTAGAATCTGTTCGCTTTTAACAAAAGAACCAGTCACCCTTTAGGGATCCTTCCTCAGTTTCCCATAACTCTGGGAGGGAAAACTGTATTTATTGATGTTATGGTAGTCCATGACCCCCTTGGATTTCGATTTACTCCTTGGGCAAGATTATGTCTATGCCATGAAATCTATTGTGTCCACTCTCTTTCGTGTGATATCTTTCCCTCATGATTGAATAATGGTGACTATTGATCAACTTTTGTTCGTTGGCCCTGACTTGACCATCACCCCAATGACCTCCATAAATGGGTCTTATATGCAGTCAGTATCACCTCTACCACAGGTAAATTATGTGGCATTGTCTCCCATGACTTCAACTTCTGATGACTTAGATCCGGTAGTTGACATGGTGATCTATTCGGTAGGGATATTAGAGCTTGATCTCCTTACCCCTTTCACAACCCTCGACATGTGTTCCTTCTAGAGAATTGTTCTTCCATCCAGTGAAGATATCTTGGAAGCCATGACCGAGTTTTGTCCCTTGACATGGTTTCCTTCTAGAGAATTATCCTCTTGGAAACCATGATCAAGAATAAGTCACGAGCATAGTTTCACTTCTCTGTGGTAAGCTTGTTAAAAAATGAAACAAAATCTATGAGCATAGTTTCTCTTCTCTGTGGAAAGCTCATTAAAAAATGAAACATAAGTCTTGAGCATAGTTTTCCTTTCTGTAGCAAGCTCCTTGAAAAATGAAACAAAAATCTAGGGACTGAACGAGGAGCCTTGAGCATAGTTCTTTTCCAATGTCAAGCTCATTAAAAAATGAAGTAGTCACCTCTCTCGTCAGGTCGAGTCTTTCGCCAGATCTCTTAGATGTCGAGTCGAGTCTTTCGTTAGGTCTCGTATTTCAACCTTCATTTCATCCACCTGTATCCTTTTTCTCCATCTAGTAGAGAAATTGGTGACAACCTCAAAGTCGATGAATGAATTGAAGATTGGGGGGCATGTCTCAAGCCTTTGATGATCATTTTGGAGTTAAGGCACTAGATTTTCAAGCTGGGGGCATACCGAGCTTAGTCTTTGTTCTTTCTCATGCTCGAAAATACATGAGAATGTAACCAAGTAGACTTTTATCACTTTTTCGGACTCGTAAAGGTTATACGAAAAAGGAACCCCTTGGAGTCTCCGTTAAGCTCTTCTCGAACTCTCTAAACATGAAAAGATTGTCGAGTGATCTTGCTTCCTTTCACACTCGTTAAAAGGTTTGAAAGTGTGTCTTTCAAGTGATAATTTATCTCTTTTTTGGCCTCGCGAGACTAACATTATGAAAAAGGACAACCCTGGAGTCATCTTTAAGTCATTTTCAGACTCTCTAAATATAAAAAACCACTAAGTTTTCCTTTTCTAGACTCGTTAAACAATCATACATTGAAGGGTCCATGCGGGACCGGACCCTTACTTCTTCTAGTTCGTTAAATAAAGGAATAGGGACTTACCAAAGGTGAGTTATATCGAGCTTGTGTTAACCTCCTCAAGCTCGTTAAATCAAAAAGAGGTACTCGTCTATCTCGATGGTGGAAAAATTTGAAGGAAGCAAGCCAAGCATTTTTTGAGAACATTACCAATAACTCTTACGGTCGCCCTTGAACACAACAATTTGTATTTGCATACATTTTAATCCACTAAACCTATCCTCTGAGTTTTATTACTCCTTTGGGTCACCCGACAAAAGTCATAGCACCCACTGCATCATCATGTGTTGGTCCATGTCATGTTTTTGATGTTCTGCCTCAGTGTTCAAGGGAAGTATCTGCCTCGAGAGTCAACCATCACAAATTTCCGGTTTCAATACCTGTGCCAGTCCATGTTCGTTTGATCCAC
This sequence comes from Picea sitchensis, assembly GCA_010110895.2. NCBI lineage: Eukaryota > Viridiplantae > Streptophyta > Pinopsida > Pinales > Pinaceae > Picea > Picea sitchensis. Next base: position 91,766 of record SNQJ01S0005227.1, read on the forward strand.
CAATTTACATTTATGTGTCCATTTCGTGTTGTTGATGGGAGATACATCAAGGCCCTCCTTCGACGAGTTTATCCATGTCGACTTCAACACATTATTCGGGAACTAGACTTAGAAACCAATTATTACCTTGGGACCTGCATGCCTTAATGGAAGGCCTCTTCGCTTCCGACAGTGGGTTTACATCATTGACCCATGATCATTTGATTCCAAGAATGTTCGACTTCATCTCATCTATTCACATTCACTGGAATGTTCTAAGGTACCTTGGGAATCATTGACATCAATAGTGATTTCCTTCGTGCTTGTTAACGATTTACCTCATTGAACGGTAATCAAGCAGTTTCTGCCATGTTCAACATTAGAACATCTGCTCACATGGTTAGAATTGTACTGCATCGGGATCGGTAAGAAGACACTGGGTTAAGTGATCACTCTGATATATACTTTTTCCAGGTTGCGACGAAGTTTCTTTTGAATATTGACACATATACTATTACATAGATCCACTTTGTATTGGTCTATGGCTATGTCTTGTCGTCTCGTAGATCCACTATTTTTTTTTCATGTCTACGATCAGTTCATGTCATGGGAGTATAGATCCACATTTTATATTTGGTGGCTATACTCTTTGTTAATATAATTATGGATTCGTAGTGCATCTTATGGCTGCCATACCTTGCAAGTCTTTATCACCCAAGCATAGGTATGTCTGCCTTGGGTTTGAAACATGTCGTAATATTTCTTTGATGGTTGTGTGTAGCTTCTTCCAGGTTCTACGAGTCCATACCCTTGCTCGGAAAAGTCTACAAATTACTTCAGTCATTAATTTCCGTCTTCTAACTTCGTACTTTGGGGGGAAATCTGTTACACATCAAAATTACTCACGTCAATGATGACCTATTGTCGTCATTACAAGTGTCGCAAGTGTCGCTTCTTATCCATAAGTGTTGCAAGGTCCGCAAACATCATACAATCATCTTTCCTATGTCGTGTCTTGAATGACATCACAAGGACACTTGAGACACCCTCAGAGACTAGTTTAAGGAAGAGAAATCATTTGATGAAGAGTACAAAGAATTTACCATGAAGAAAACCACTTAAAAATCAATTTTGAAGGCCATCGCTCCGCTACCCACTATCAGGGAGTGTCAACACTCCCTAACCTTCCTTGTGGAAGCATTCCAACACTCTGTGCACTCTTCTGGGGGAGCACTGGGCCCTTTTAAGGAAATTTTGGGCAGCTCTCCCCTACCCATTGTCAGGGAGTGCCAATGCTCCCTACCCTTCTATGGGGGAGCGTTTCAACACTCTGTGACCCATTCTGAGGGAGCGTTGGGTTGTTTGAGGGAATCTTTGACTGTTGAGGAAAATCAGAGAAAAATCACACTCATCTCTAGAGTTGGTTGGATTTGAGTCTGAGGTCAAGGCTGGATCTTAGAGAGGATCCACAACTGATGGAGGAATATCTTCAACCTATCCCAATAATCTCTAAGGTGGTTAGGCCTCTCCAATCCTATATAAGGATGCCTAATCATGGTGAAAAGGAAATGGAGTTTTAGAGATACCAAACTTATGATCTCATGAGAAGTGGTATTGAGGAGACATTGAAGGAATCAAACTTATGATCTCATAAGGGATATTTATCATTGAAGCATCATCATTTTTGTGTGGATTATTTGAGCAAAGGGTTGGACAAGGAGAGTTTGGCGAAGCTGCTGCATCTACATCATGGTTGTAAGCACTTTGCTTTGTTTTCATTAATATACATATGTGCTTGGCCTATTTCTTTCAAGGTTGTGTTTATTCTACATGAACTTGACTCTATTAGATGGATTTGGTTTTAATCTAATCTTAGTAGAATAGGAAGCTTGTTTTGTCTTTGTTTGTTTTGCAGGACTTATCGAGGAGCTTGGGAATCAAAGCTCAACTTGGACTGTGCGAGGATGAACATCATGAAAAATGTACTCCCTTCTTCCTCTTCTTGATACATTAGTTTAGCTATATTTAAAAGGAATGTCAATGTCCACATTAACACATTTCTGTATTGGTTATAGGGGTCTAGTATCCAAGAGGGAATCCACTTATCCATAAGGGGATTCTCCTATAAAAGTCTCCACTTGGAATTTCTATTAAAATCCTCCTGCTCAAAGAATCTGCAACTTTGTTAGCAGTTCCAACAATATTTTTAATAAAAAAAGTAAAATTCTGCATAAATTCTACCCATTTAACATGTCTTTGATTCAAATTTTCTTTCCTAGTAATAAACTACAAAGATTGATTATCATTGTATAAGAAAATTTCTTTAGGAATTAGATAGTGAATCCACTTCTTTAAAGCTTGAATCAATGCATAAAATTCTTTTTCATATGTAGAATACTTCTTATTGGTGTCATTCAACTTCTCACTGAAATAAGCAACTGGCCTATTATCCTGACTCAAGACTGCTCCAATAGATACTCCACTTGCATCACATCTCACTTGAAATGTTTTTCAAAATATGGTAAGACCAAAATTGGTTGTTCTGTGATCTTCTCCTTCAACACTTTGAAAAAAATTTCAGCTTCCTTTGTCCAATTAAAATACTTTTGTTTCTTCATCATAGTGTCCAGCTTGGGCGTACATATACCACTGAAATTTCTGATAAAGTTTCTATAAAAACTTGTTAACCTATGAAAACTTCTTACTTCAAATATGCTTCCTGAAGATGGGCATTCTTTGATTTCTCCCACCTTTTATGGATCTATCTTCAATTCATTTGAAGAGATAAAAAAACCCAAGTATATGAGTTCTGTCTTCATACAAGAGATTTTCTTTAGATTTATCAACAATTTTTCTTGTTGAAACCTTCTCATCATTGATTTCAAATGTTGTAAGTGTTCTCCCTCTGTCTTATTGAAGATTAGTATGTCATCCAGATATGCTATGCCAAATTTTCATATGAAGTCTTTCAATACTTCGTTCATTAATCTCATGAATGTGCTGGGGGAATTTGTCAACCCAAATGGCATGACCAACCATTCAAACAAACATTCATTTGTATTGAATTTTGTCTTCCATTCATCTCCCTCTCTCATCCTTATTTGATGATATTCACTCCTAAAGTCTATCTTGGAAAAATAGATCGCTCCACTCAAACAATCCATCAAATCATCCATCCTGGGTAAAGGAAATCTATACCTAATGGTGATCTTATTGATGGCTCTGGAATCTGTACACATTCTCCATCCTCCATCCTTCTTTGGACTCAACACAGTTGGTACTGTTATCACCCTATAATTTCCCAGGTTGAGGAGGAAATCGGCAGGGGTAACCACAAAACCACTTCAAGTCAAGGATCTAGCCCTCCAAGACTCAGAGAGGTATCTCTCTGTCAAATTTAGATTTTTTGGGAATAGGCTATTAGGCTAGTTGTGCAGAACATGGATTCAAAGTTTGGATTTTTGAATTGGTTTGGTTGAGACATAAAAGAGTGCCATTGGGAAAAATGGAGTCAAAGTTTAAAGATGATTTGATGAATAAATAACAGAGACATATGTAACCAAGAAAGACAGTCACATCAATGGATCCTTATAATTTTTGAGATGGAGAGAGAAAAAGATAAGGGATCATTTCAAATGTAGAGAAGAGCTTATCTGAATTCTGCATTCAATCTTTGGAAGAAAACATAAACATCGTTTTTAAGCCAGATCAGGGTGTCCAAGACAAATCTTGAGCATACTCTTCTTATAAGAAATGAGAAAAGAAAAACAATATGAGAAACATGAGAATGACAGTTTACATCAAGAAAAATTCACCATAGAAAAATGACAAAATAATATGGAAATACAGTGTCTTTGTATTTATCCATTACAGTCGCTTACAACCTTTGAGCATTTTTACAGTAGGTGATGACATTTCCATGCCATCTTTCCATTCAGGTCCACCCAAGTCGAACCCATCAACATTTACATTACAAAAATTTATAGAAAATATTTCCCCCAGGCTCAGGAGGTCGGATTCAACCACCTCGTCCAAAAATAGGAATAAAAATCCCTAAAAGTCTTGAACTGTCCACCATGAAAAACAGGCTGAATTTATGAAAAAAAAGGGTCCACTTAGACATTTGTTTCTCCTCAACTTTGACACCTGTGAAAAAACTGTAGGAGGTTATTGTAGATAAGAATGTTCTAGAAAAAAATCTCATTCGTTTTCTCCAATTTCATCTCCATCTCGCCGAAACAGCTCCTGCAAAATCAGGACTGAAACAAAAAAAACCAAAAATATGAAAAATGAGGCTGAAAGATGGCTTCGATTCTCCCAACTGGTGGCACCTGTTGGATTACTGAGAGGGGGGGTGAATCAGTAATAGCGTAATTATAATCCTTTTTCTTCAAATGTTATATCAATGTAGAATTATTATCCAATAATGAGCAGTAAGAAATAAACAATCAAACACATACACAGTACACCAGTGT
>SNQJ01S0005227.1:128721-150346 GCA_010110895.2 Picea sitchensis
TACTAAAGTATTAAAGTATTTGTGTATTAATTAATTTAAAGTTAATTAATATATTAATTAATTAATGCATTAATTAAGTGTTAATACATTAATGATCTATAAATTAATGTTTTAATGTATACATTAATGTGCTAAAGTATTAATGAATGAATTAATTAATACATTAAAGTAATAAACTATTAGCAATACATTAATAAAGTAATAATACATTAATACATTTTTAATTAATACATTAATAAAGTATTGATACATTAATAAAGTAATAATAGTGGTGCATGAAAATTAATGTAATGAATGTAATAATGTATTAATGGATGACCATGCCTATGATTGACTATGGTTCACCATGAGTATGATTGACCTGTAGTATGATTGGTCATGATTGATTATCTTTAACTATGGCCTATGATTGACTATGGTTCACCATGAGTATGATTGACCTATAATATGATTGGTCATGATTGATTATCTTTAACTATGGTTGACTATGAGCATGAGCATAATCATAGTTAACCTCAATAGACCATGACCATGACTATTGTTGATCATGAATATGGTTGACAAAAAATGGCCATGCTCATCACTCTCCTTGACCATTCGCAAAGCATTAACCTACTAAAGTTGAAAAAGTATTAATGTATTAAATAATTAAATGTTAATTAATGTATTAATGAATTAATACATTAATTTTCTATAAATACACTAATAATGTTGTCTATTAATTAATTAATACATTAATAAAATATTTTTTAAATTAATAAAATAATACATTAATAATATATTATTGAAGTATTAATCCATTAACAATACATTATTACATTAATAAAGTATTAGTTGATTTACTAATACATTAATAAAATACTAATAGTACATTGTTGCATTAAAATAATAAATTATTAATAGTACATTAACACAATAATAATGCATTCTTACATAAATACATGAAAGTATTACATCATTACATTAAGGCATTAATACATAAACACATTCTTAATTTATACATTAATAAAGTAGCAATACAATAATAAAGTAATAATACATTAATAATAATACCATGGATGACCATTAATGTAATTAATGTAATATTATATTAATGGATTAATGGATGACCATGGTTGACTTTGAATGCCTATGGTTGACTATGGTTTACAAAGAGTATGATTGGACATAGTTGACCATGGTTGATTATGGCTAACTATGGTTGACCATGACCATGGTTGACTATGTTTTAGCATGAGAAAGACCATAGTTAATCCCAATTGACCATGACCATGACCATGATTGATCATGAATATGGATTACCATGACCATGACTATGACTCACCAAAAATGGCCATGCCCACCATTATGCTTGACCATGGATGATCATGGTAGATCATCATAGACTCTTGTTGTCCATGACCATCAACATGGTTGGATGCGGTTGACCTTGGTTGACCATGACCATGGTTAAGCATGGTTGACCATGATAATGACCATTACCATAGTTAAATTTGGTAGACCTTTGTTGAATTTAGTTTAGTATGGCTTCCTATGGTTGACCATGGTTCAAGATGACCATGGTTCATTACCAAACCAATTGGTTTATTACCAAACCAATTGGTTTATTACCAAACCAGTCATTTTGGTCATAAACTAGTTGACTTGGTTTATTTGCCGGTTTGAACCGGTCGACCATCAAACCGGTAAAACCAATCGGTTCCGGTTTTGGTTCACCAGGTTTAAAACAAGGGTTTAGGGAGAGCGGATTTGAGAAGAAACTTTACGCACCACGACCAAGGCCCGAAGAAAGTCCTTTTTCAAGGAGGGACTATCAAACCAATCAACTCTACGACATAAAACCATTAATAAACCAAAATTAAATTTAACAATCAATACCTTTTCTGGTTCAGAAATGTGCAGCTAAATGTGCAACTTTTAAAAGACATTGATGTAGCTCTGTACTGACTGATTTGCAAGTTGTTGGAGCTACAATCATTTAACAAGGAGGTTCTTGTGAAATATTGGGGGATAGAAGAGGTCTCTTAATGCATGAAAAAAGTTGTCCCAAGAAGTGAGGCATAGAGGCATTGTAACCGTTGTCTCGCCTATCTCGATGACCAAATAACAATTTTGAATCTGAGTATCCCACCAAGCATTCCCAATGCCTTCCAACTTCAGGCCGGGCTTCATGTCCTCCTCCATCTCTGGACATGTCCTGAAGTAGGTGGAGATATTGTCGATCCAGGAATCTACAGTCTCACCATTGATTTGGCCCGAAAATTTGGCCACCAAAAACTTGGGAAATTGAAAACATGTATTGATGAAGGGAGAGACATAAATCTCGAATTGGGGAAGACGCACTAGATGTGTAGTCCTTGGTGGATGGTTCTTTATGAGGCGACATGATTTTCATCAACCAACTAGCATAGCTTGAAGAGACACCTCACATATGCTATGGGAACAGTCAAAAATATGTGAGGCACACTAAAACGCAGTAATGAGAGCACATTTAAATGTTGAGAAGTGTAATATACCTACCAAATCTACTAATAAAAAAAAAATCTTCTTACAAACAAAGGAGAATTTTTTTTGTTTACATTAAGAACCTATACTATACAAAAGTCCTAGCATCACCAATACAACTTTCTCGTTGTGTATTTAGGTCCAAGCTATAATCCAAGCTATAAATTCTTATAATCCAAGCTATGTTCGCAAGGTCTTTTCCTTTATTTAGAAGTTACGAGTCTTACACTCTAGAGAAGGTCTTTTTAAGGTCTTTTCCTCTGTTTAGAAGTTACAAGTCTTACATTCTAAATAAGCATGTAATATTATTCATATCAAATATTATTGATATATAATATTATTCCTATATAAAATTCTTGATATGTAAAATTCCACATTTAAGAGAAGATTGTAGAAATATGTAGTGCTAACATATTTAATGTCTATGTAAAAACAACTCAAAATTTCTAGAGCCATTACACTAAGATTATTGACATATGTAGTGAGCATATCTTAAGGTCAAGGTTTAAATGTATTAAAACGAACTCGAAATTTCCTTAGAGAATTTAAAAAGTTTATCCCTTAAGGTTTACTTACCCGGGTATTAAAGTTCAAAGGTGACACTAAGATTCATGCTTATGATATGATGTCTACTCCATGAATTGAATGTAGTAGTTACTGTAGTTAAGAGTTAACTCAGAGCGTACTAAGGATAAGCTTTCAGTCTTACGAGTACTATTCCCATTACTTGGATTACTCGCTATCGAGCCTCTTTCCGTTTGACATGCACCCTCGACCAACTGCGAGGTACCTTGCACCATTACACCTATCACCATGAGTAGGAATTGGGTTTTCGAGGAGTTTTTTGTGCTTAGTTTCCACAATCATTTGTTCTGCATTGTGTAGAGGCCTCACCTCTTCGTGGTTCCTTGGTGAGAATACTAAACCCTTTCTCAATATGGGTGGCCGTCATCTACCTATCCACTGTACCTATCCACTGTTTTCTCTTTAAACTTACTCATTCCTTTCTCACAACTCCTTAAGGTGTCTTCCTCTGTTCTTGTTAAGAATTCGAGGGTTCCCTTGTGACTATTGCTACCTGTGTCCAGGATGAAGTTAGAAACTGGGCTTATCCGTTCACTTCTAGATATGGTTCACGTATCATCTTCTTGCGAGGTAAGGATAACAACCCCCACTCTAGTTCTGGAGGATGGTGACTATCATTGTAATGTGTTTTTATTTAAAATTTACTACCAGACTTAATCCCTTTTAGTGTGAGTCAACTCATTGTTTTAGTTGTGCGTAATCAATTTGACTCTTAGTGCACCATACATCCTGTCTTCTTGATATAATTTAATTTGTCGAAAATTTAGGGTCTCGTGATTATATCCTACGAGCTCATAGCCCTGTTATTTCGGATAAGACGTCAGTTCATAAAAAGACTTAACCAAGAGTTAACCATCTGGTTACAACAGGATTGTTACACTTATCTTTCATTTGGGTTACCATTTAGCTCATTGTATTCACATTTTTCTATGGGATTTATTTAAGGTTTTACTTTGGTATTATTCGTTTTTCTTCTTATTAGGCCCTGCCCTTTGGGCTCTTAAGGATTAATAGTAATCGGTTTAGTCCCTCCACGAAGACCGATGCAAAAATAATATTTTACCCAAAGTTTTTAAGAATCTATATGATTTTCTCTGGAAAATATCATTTTTATCTTATGTTTTGATGTTTGAACTCTTATTTGGTCTCCTCTGAGGAAGAAGCCCATATATTAGACCAAAACTTTAGTTCAAGGCGACCAAAACCTTCTGTTGGATACTAATTTCGTTGGATATCAAGTAATGCTAGATATCAATCTAGCATTACTTCATAGCATTAAATGTTACTTCTGATTTTTCCATTTTCTATATGATATGGATTTTGTGTCCAGCAGCAACTTACTCTCAGCAGCTGCTTCCACTTACTTGGCCATGCAAACCCTGCTGTCAAAAAAACACTGCTTGGCCATGCAAACCCAGCTGTCAAATAAACCCATAGACCTTACCTTATCTACCTATCGCTGCTCTAAGGTTGCAACGGCAAAGCCATTTTATCATCGAGGGAGTTGCATCCGATGGAGGGAGAGAAGGAAGACCCGACGATTAAATTGGAGCTGAAGACATCCGTGGCCAGGGCGCTGAAGACATCCGTGGCGAGGGAGAACCTAGATCGACTGCATGAACTAGTTCCTGGGACGGGCTCTGAGTCTTACTATGGATCTTCCAATATTTCTGGTTGGGATCCTTCTGGGGCTTCTTGCCAATATAAGTCAGTTAGGCTGGACTCGAACCTGCTCTTATGTTTTGGAAAATCTGTTTGAACATATTGTAATTTCACCTCGGGCAGTCTAAATGGACTATTACAGAACTTCTGATATTGCTGTAAGCTCGAAATTTACTAACCTCTAACTGGGGACAGCTGGCATTTGAGAAAATCCTGGTTCCTACTCCTGAGTAAGACGACGGAATACTGAGTAAGAGTGTCCTTAGTGAGTACAGCCCATCATGTGAAGCACGAATCGGTGCTGATCTGCACGCCCCTTGAATATCTATCTACCTATCTTTGTGTAGATCGGAAGCCAATTACCAGCCAATCGGTGCTTATTCGTAGGCAGGCAATAGGAGTGAATGTGCTTATTCGTAACTTCAGGCCAAACCCGTGCCTCCATCCCCAGATCCAGAGCTTCTTCCCAGAGGATCCAATCTGTGCCTCAATCCCACCAGTCCCCGCCATAGCATCAACAGAAGTAGCTTCTTTCCATCAACGAGGAACATTCGACCCAACACATGATTCTCTCGATCGACCCCAGAACATTAATCGCAGTACCCAGCAAGCGCAATGCCAATAGATATCGTTTGCAATAATATATGTATTGCTCATCAAGCAAGAAAGAAGGGGTTAATTCCGTGCCATTAGCCAGTGTTGAACCAACCCGTGCCTCTTGTTTAATCTCCTGTAGATTAGGCCTTGAAGGGAAATGCATATATATATATATATATATATATTCCTTCGATTGCAGATGTAATGGCTTGGGCAGTCTGTGATGTTCTGCTTCTGTGATCAAGTTTGAAGGCTGCTTCTTCAGAATTAGCAGTACATTTGCTGCCTGGTCCTCCACTGTTGAAGATGGTCTTTTCATCATTGTTTGTTCAACATTTTGGCCAACTTCCTCCACTTTTTCTTCCTTGATTTCTTCCATGCACATCTTCCCAGATCAAGGGGAAGCATCTTCTCTCCAACTATTCTCTATTCAGCGAAAGGTCTAGATGACCACTTTTGTGCTTCGGGTGCTGTCTGAATTCGAGAGGGTACCGGGAACATGATTTGCACGTACTTCCCATGCAAAATCGTGGTATGACAGACGAGGAAAGACTGGGAACCATCAGATGGACACTCTCGTTTCTTCCAAATGTCGCTCCTGTGCCTTCCAAGTGGTCACTTTTCCTCGAAATGTCTGCCACTTCGCCTTCCAAGTGGTCACTTTTCCTCCAAATGTCTGCTGCTTCCGTAATATAAAACATTGTTTGAATTCCGGTAAGTGTAGTGTGATTTTGCAAGTGATACACTAGCACAATCACATAATTGTGGCTGATTAACGCCTAAAGGTTGATAAGATGAAAAGAATCTTTAAAAGAATATATTAAATTTTATTATTGATTAACAAATAAACTGTTGAGCTTCATTTATCTGGTGTTAATATTTTAATTTCTGTTAATCACTTACGTGGCAATCAGTTAGCTATCAAAATAATTTTTAAATATGATTAGGTAAATGTAAAAAGTCTTTATAATAGATAGGAAGTTAATGATTGAAATCACAGCCATTTATTTTGTGTAACTACTAAGAATATTCCAGCCATATTTAATCCCATATTTAATAGTGTCCATAGAAAAATTATTAAGCACTAAACTCCTATTAAATCTGCCCATTGTCAATAGGTGTATGCCTTTAGGCGTAATTATTGACGGCCATTGGATTCATCTACCTATGTATTCTTGTCTTAAGGGCAGTCGTTCTCAGCAATGGCGTTCTCTTTTCTCCTTCATTGGGGGCTGCAATTCATGTTCTAGCCAAGACATCTCTGTCTTATGGATCCCTTCGGAAGATGCATCTCTTAAAGACATCTCTTAATCTTAACATTGGTTCAACTTAACAATAACAATTTGTGTCGTCTACATAAGAAATTCATCACCGATTGTAATCGACTCGAATGCTCCACACATTAAATCCACTTCCTCGAACTATAAATTACAGAACCACCTTTATGGAGGATGGTATGTCCTAATTGAAAATAAATCTGCAGCCACAGAAAATGAATTGCTGCAAAACAGAAAACGCAGAAAACGAATTGTAGGGACAGAGAATACAGAAAACGATTTTGACAGAGCCGCAGAATAGAATGCATAAACACCACGATCTGATCTCATTATTGAATTGATATTTAAAGGAAATTACATGCAGAAATTGCTTCGTAAATAACGAAGCAGCTAACAGTCTAACACGGTGATGAAAACAAGAAACCAAACGCTTGCAGTTAACTAAACAATCAAAGAAGAGATTTGCTCAATCAAAGGAGCAAATCGCGGAGCAACTTATTCGTCTAACACTAATCCACTTCCTCGAACTATAAATTACAGAACCACCTTTATGGAACCACCTTTATGGAGGATGGTATGTCCTSTTGAACCAAAATGCATTCTTGCCAATGGTTTTTGAAGGGACTTTGCACGATCAAGATTTCGTCAAGATATTAAAGCGACTTTGCACGATCAAGACCTCGTCAAGTTATAACTGCGAAATAAATAGATTTCTCAGTGGATTATAATAATATGTGAATTTTAAGAAATAATGACTCTGAGTCACCCTTCAAGCGTGGACCCAGTGCTACAAATAGATATCAAACAGTATACTAAAGTTGCAAGGTGAAGGTTGCTAGCATTCCCCTATGATAATAGCTCTAAGATTAAAATTTTGGCAGAGGGAAAACAGTAAAAATTTTGGCGGAGGGAAAACAGTAAAATTCTTGAGATCTCAATATTAAGACTCGTGTTCAAATCTCACAAATCCTGTCCAAAAAGCTTGGAAAAGAATTTGGCTTTGAATTATGATATGGCATTAGCTAATCGACTCTCCTCGCTTTCAATTATGATTCAAACCAAATTATCAAATCAAGTCGAGCGGTATTTCTGCCTTCTTGGAAGAGATTTGTTGCTGGGCAACTATCCTTGTTATGTTCTTATCCAGGGTTTCTTATTATTATAGGTTTTCTAAGAGGGTCGGTTGGTGACTTGACCAACTCGTTACTCTTAACATGTGTTACCAAGGTTTGGACAGAGATATATTTTATTTTTCTATTGTCGCAAAGATTATACAAAGTGATAACAGTTCTGTGTACAAACTTTTCTTTTAAAAGGAAAAATCCTTTAAGCTTGGCGTTCCACCCAGGTTTAACTTCTGGCTAACTAGGAAGGTCACAAAAGTATTTCTAGTCTCCATTAAATTTTAAATCTCCACACAAGAAATAAATTAGCATATAACTTATACATAGTAGAAAAAAACTTAAAAGGAGTCTAATTATGTAGAACGTCATCTCACAATTAACATTTTCAACTATTTCTCCTTTAAAGTTTACAAGGAACAATTCTTTATCCATTAGCATTTTGTGCTAAGAATCAGTCAAATATGTTATTCTTTCACATTTTAATAATTAGTTGATTATTGCTGTACATCCACAGTTTACTATCTCTTAGATTATTATTTTTTGTTTCTCTTGATTATTAAAAGTGTTTGGTAACTGTTATTTTACATGGATCCAAAATTAATGATGACCTCTTGTATACGAGGACCAATAAGGATGGATACCCCACACTCTCCCTTTGGAGATGATTCGTCACTTTTCCTATTCACACATGGCGAGGCCATACTAGCAGGTATAAATGGGCCTTTCTCATCTTAAATAAAAATATTATTTTCTTTATTAAATGTTACAAGGAACATGGTTCCAAAATTAATGATGACCTCTTGTATACGAGGACCCATAAGGATGGATACCCCACACTCTCCCTTCCTCTGGAGATGATTCGCCACTTTTCCTATTCACACATGGCGAGGCCATACTAGCAGGTATAAATGGGCCTTTCTTATCTTAAATAAAAATATTATTTTCTTCATTAAATGTTACAAGGACTGAGTAAAATTCTGTACAATTACTTATTAAATTATCTTATGAACTAATAAAATCTTATACATTTCTCTACATGTTGTAATCCTTACAAATCAGAACTAGTTCGGGAAAGGTAATTGTGTTCCTTTCATAGGCTTCCAAGGAGGAGATCACATAAAATTGTTTTAGTAGGAAGATTAACATAGAAAAAAATCTAACATTGAAAGCATTATGGTACTTTATTAGACAGTGGTAACAACGGGTTTGAGTTTATTTGTAACAATATATCATAGTTTTAATATGATTCTTTCCACTATATACAGAAATTGTTATTCAACTTATGGTTACTTTGAAAATTATATTTGCACAATAAAACATATATGTAAATATTTGAAATATATATATATATATATATATATATATATCACCACAACCCTGATATAATTATCCTATTCAGATTTTGTTATACATTTTTGTTTAATTTCTCATGCTATAATTATCATGACATCCTTATCTACTTTACACTAAAATAAGATTTTATAACACTGATTGCTACTTTAATATTCCTAATATACATCAACAAATACACATTCTAACATTTCCAAGAAAATAATAACATGACAAGAGTATCAACCAATTTTACTTGTTCGAGTCACCCCAATCTTGATCATGAAATCAAAGAACTCACACACAAAGAGACATGAAGAACATACAAAATAGCTTATCTATTGCATTAGAGGTATGAGTATTTATACAGTGGTGAGATAAGCTCCACCGTTGATTAGTTTCAAGATCAATGGCTGGAATTGCTTCTTCTAGATATTTCTAGTTCTTTCAAGAGTTTACCGAAGTCGGTGCATTTATTGCAAGCTTATCTCTATCAACTATTGCATTGGTTGTTTAATTAATTTCTAACACTCCTCCTTAATTAAACAACCTTTACAACACCTATCTTATCTCTACATATTACAAACTTAGCCTTCCCAAGAGGCTTTGTAAATATATCTGCAGCATTATCATTTGTGTTGCAATACAATACATCAATTTCATTTGACTGTATTTTTTCTCTTACAAAATGATARTRTGTCTCAATATGCTTTGACCTAGCATGATACAYTDGGTTGTTTGCCAGTTTGATGGAACTTTGGTTGTCACATTGGATGATTGTTGGTACTTTTTGTTTTTCTCCAACATCTTCAAGTATCCTCCTTAGCCAAATTGCTTCACAGGTGGCAGTGCATAATGCTTTGTACTCAGCTTAAGTGGATGACAAAGAAACAATTGGCTGTTTCTTACTGCTCCAGGACACGATCCCTGATCCAATACTGAATGCATATCCTATAGTAGACTTCTTGTCATCTGGATCTCATGCCCAATCATAATCTGAGAAACCTGTCAACTCAACATCAAAATCATTAGTATACTCAATACCAAAATCAATAGTCTCTTTCAAATATCGAAGGACTCTCTTTGCAACTTTCCAATGATTCTCATGGGGCTTAGCCATAAATTGGCTAAGAATTCTATCTGAATATGCAATATCTGGCCTGGTTGTGGTGAGATAATTTAGACTTCCCATAAATTGTCGATACAAAGTACCATCCACTTCTTTTGAGTCATCATTATTGCTCAGCTTAACATTTTGTTCTAATGGAGTAGATATTGGCTTACATGTGTTCATATTAAACCTCCTGAGTACCTCCTTTGTATATTTTCTTTGTGTGACTAAGGTCTTACCATTTTCTCTCCATACCTCAAGACCTAAACAGTAATGTAAATGTCCAAGATCCTTCATTTCAAACTGTTGTGACAACTTTATTTTGATCTCTTCAATCATCCCAGTAGCACTTCTTGTTATGATAAGATCATCCACATATAGAGAAATCAAAGCAATTTGACCATTTCTATCTTTCTTGATATACAGGTTTGGATCACTTTTACTTTTTATAAAGCCTTGTTAAAAGAAAAATGTATCAATTTTCGCATACCAAGACCTAGGTGCATGTTTAAGTCCATATAAAGCTTTCTTCAACTTGCATACAAGATGTTCTTTTCCTTTCTTTACAAACCCCTCTGGTTGAACAAGATAAACCTCTTCTTTTAATTCTCCATTCAAAAATGATGACTTGACATCTATTGTTCTTGGTAGCCAATTCAATCATTAATCTAATAGTATTCATTTTTGCTACAGGAGCAAACGTGTCTTCATAATCTATCCCTTCTTTTTGTGAATAACCTTTGGCAACCAATCTAGCTTTGTATTTGTCTATACTACCATCAACATTAAATTTATATTTGAACAACCATTTTGATCTATGGGGGTTTTGTTCTCAAGCAATTCTGTCAATTCCCATGTTTCATTTTTAATTATAGAGTCATATTCTTCCTTCATGGCATCCATCCATTCTTAGTGGTCTTTATCTTGCTCATAATTTAAAGGTTCTACCACATTCATAGCTTGAGTTATTAAGGCAAAGTATCTATACCTGACCGGGGTCTTAGATTGTCTTGTTGTCCTCCTTAGTTCTTCACTTCTTTGTGGAGTTCCTTCACCTCTTCTAGGTGTGCTCTGGCTACTTGTAGAATCTATGATGCTTGGAGCTTCTCCTTGGACTTCTTCTTCTTTTTCATTATCATTTTCTTCATTTTCTTTAGGTAGATTCCACACATCATAATCATATGCTTTTCGTACTTCATCTGCATTTTCATGAAACAACACATCTCTACGTGCAAACACCTTATGATTGTTAGGATCAAACATCTTATAGGATTTATATTCTATACAATAACCAATAAATATGCATTTGATTGCCTTTGCATCAAGCTTTCTTTTATCTTCTTTTGGAATGTGAGCAAATGCTTTACTCCCAAATATTCTCAAGTGACTCACTTCTGGTTTATATCCATAAAAAGCTTCAAAAGGTGTTTTGTTCTCTAAATTTTTTGTAGGACTCCTATTATTTAGATATATAGCAATACTAATTGCTTCAGCCCAAAAACCATTAGAAAGATTTTTACCTTTTATCATACTGCGAGCACATTCAACCAAGGTTCTATTTTTCCTTTCCGCTACTCCATTTTGTTGAGGAGTATGTGGCACTGTAAACTGTTGTTGAATCCCATTATTTTTGCAATACCTGATGAATGCCCCTGATGTATACTCCCCTCCTTGATCTGACCTGAGAATATTGATGCTCTTTCCTGTTTTCTTTTCAACCATATTCTTGAATTCCTTAAAATATTCAAAAACATCACTTTTATTTCTCATGAAATAGACCCAAGTGTATCTAGTTCTATCATCAATAAAGATAATGAAATAATATGCTCCTCCAAGAGATCTAGTTTGCATGGGTCCACAAACATCAGTATGCACTAGTTCAAGAATTTCTCCCTTTCTTTTGTCTATGTGCATAGGAAACTCTTCTCTATGTTGTTTTCCTAATGCACATCCTTCACATTCAACATGTTCACTTTTAAACATTGGAATACCTTCTACCATTTCTTTCTTCTGAAGCATCATATGATCATTATGGTTTAGGTGTCCATACCTTTGATGCCATAACTCTTCCATTGACATAGTTGTGGATGCCAATGCTTGATGATCCCTCCTTGTAACATCAAGCTTATATAGTCCTCCAACTCTTGATCCTCTTGCAATGATTTTGTAGTGATCCTGTATATCTTTCACCACACACTGTGACTTAACAAATTCAACTTTTAGATCTTGATCTGCAATGGTGGATACATAAATCAAATTCTTCTTTATGCCTTGCACATACATTACATTATGGATTTGTTTCACCTCACGAGTGGGTAAAGTCACAGATACATCTCCATACCCTTTAATTTCATGTGACCTATCATCTCCTAGATAGATCTTATGAACATCATTAATATTTTCATGATATGTATCAAACCAATTCCTATTACATGACATATGAATTGAAGCACCAGAATCAATAAACCAAGAATTAACATCATCAGTGTCTGCGGATAAAGCAGCATTAGAAACAAACAATTTAAGATTTTTGAAATGATCACATACTCTCGCACCTTTATCAACAAAATTTCCTGAATGTTTGTTATATTTGGACTCATTAAAATTCCTCCTCCTACAATCTTTAGCATAATGTCCAAACTTACCACAGTAGTGACGTCCTTCATTCTTCTTCACATTTGCGTTTGTGTTTGGTGGTGCCCTGTCATTATGTGGTTTTGAATGTGGCCTTCCTTCTTTATTTCTCCTGCATGACTTTCCTTTGTAGGATTGTTTCCCTTTCTCCACCAATGTCAGATCTGAATTGTGAGATCTTCCATTGAGATTCTTTTTGCACTCCTCCTCTTGCAAAAGAATACCTGTCAATTCATTAAAAGTAGGGGCCTTTTCCCTAGCTGCAAAACCAGTAATGAACATTTGATATTCATCCAACATGCCATTTAATGTGACAATGCCSAGGTCGGTACTAGAAATCTTTTCACCAATATCTCSTAGCTTATCTTTCAAATCTTTGATTCTAGAAAGAAAGTTATTGATATTTTCATTTTCCTCCATCTTAATTGAAAGAAGCTTACTCTTAAAAAATAATACACAGTTTGTGTTCGTCGTCTCATACAAACCTTTAAGTTTCTCCCAAGTTTCATGGGATGTTTTGCATTCCCTAATGCGTGGGATGATATTGTCCTTGACAGACATCCTCAATAGCACCTTCACTTTAGTCTCTCGTCGCTCTCAATATTGAACTGAGGCTGCTGGGGCTATTGGTTTTGCTTCGTCTCCACATGCAATCGACCAAACATTGTATCCTTCCATCAATGTCTGCAATTTAAACTTCCAATTGACATAATTTTCCCTATCTAACTTATTTGATTCATTTATATATGAATCTGCCATGATATTTGTCATCTTTAAAAAACACTAAAATCACTTTAAAATGATCTAGGTCTTTTAGAACCCAATGTAGAAACTCTATACCAATCAATAATTAAAATTGTGACCCCAATCACAATATCATCTCATCTTCACAAGATAAACATGTTGAACCCTTGCAAATAAACACACATTTTAGATTAACACACTACCTCCTTTATATTCTTCAATAAATGATATGTTAAAATTAACTTTCCATTCACTTAAATCCAACACCAAAATTACCACCACTATAAAACAAAATTACTTTCTACTTCCAAAATTACTACAACCACTTTTATTTTCTTAAGTCTTCCAAAATTCAACTATTAAAAAAAAAAAAAAAAACTTCTCTCATCCTTTACACAATACAAAGAACTTCTTTCACCAAATCTTCCAACATTCACCCATAAAAGGATAAAACCTTCATTTTTACTGAAATTTTCCAGCCATTCTAAAATATCTTCCAGCCATTCAAAAAATATGTAAAAAAAATTATTTTTACTGAAATTTACCAGCTTATACCTTCATCTTCACGGCCTCTTAAAAAATTGAATGCCTGGACTCCAATAGCCCAAAGAGTCCACGACTCGCCCTCAGAGTAACAAATAATCTGATTGACTGAACCTCCTTCACGTTTACAGGAACCTCCTTCGCAAACAATAGTGACGGATCTCAACACTCTTTTGGCTCTTACGGTCCTCACAACTCTCACAACTCTCAGACCTCACTTCTCTTTAACACAGGTCAACACACTTCACAGTGCTCACGATTCTCCGGCCTCTCCGCCTCACACGACATGAATCCATAAGAACGAAAAGAGAAGCCTTCCTATCAGCCTGCCTTTGTATTTCTGCAGTTGCCTAACACCTTAGTGCTCACACACCAACTCTTCAGTTCTCTTGTTTTGAAAAGCAACTATTTCAAAGGTTCCTCATGCTGAGCAAAGTCCTGCTCCTCACACGTGTATTTATCAGTTTTCCTTGACTCTTAGTAATTTTCCCACAGCTTATTTTTCTCTTCAGAATTTTCGGAGCTTAGAAATACCTGATTTTCACGGTGTGTCAATCATCCAGATTGCTTCAGACACGTCCTTTCAGGCCCAAGATGGCTTCATCTTGTTCATCCTGGAAGAGGTCTTTAGAGACTATAGGAGCAGCAGAACTGCCATCGTCCATGCTCTCACCACTTCACTTTTAGTTTAAAATTGATCTCTCCAAAGCTTGATTAATTTCAATAAATTTTGCTTCTCCGCTCATTGATTGATCGTTCGTACATTTTGAGTGCCGCCCTTTTCCTTTGCAGACGTTCTTACTGGCTTTGCGATCCAGGTCAGTGGACTGAATTCTTGTGTTGTTTTCCCTAGATCTAGAGTTTTATTCAGCATAATTTTTAGACTAAGGGTACTTTCGGTTTTTGCTTAACTTTCCATGGTTATGTCCGAATTTTAAAAGATCTGTCTGATCTTTCAAAATTTAACCTGAACTCACCTAAATGTAGCAGCTATTTCTAAACTTAACCAAAGTATTTGCATGAACCATGGACTTGGCCTTTAACATAATATTTATTATTGCTGTAATTCGACTTAGGCAAGGCGACAGTCGGACGGCGGCAGCATTTAGAAGATAGCGTCTATTTTAAACTTGTTAATAGGCTATTTTTCAACATAGTGATTTTGGGCCAGTTGAATATATTTTAATGAAACAGTTGTTTGGAAGAAGTTCTTAATCTTATGCTGGACAATATTTTGGCAGTTTTTAAGGTTTTCAGGGAAGGCAATTATATTTTGTTTAAAAACAATAATTGAAAATCCTTTGTTCAACAATATCTCGCGGACTTTACCAGTATTTTTGGGAGAGAACCCTTTTATTCACCCTAACAAAAGTATTTAAAAGGAGCATGTCCAAATTTTTCTTCGTAATAACAGATTACTACAATTTTATTTCCAGAGTTTGCTTAAATGTGTGAGAGATTGCGGTAATTTTCCAGAATTTATGTTTATTAAATGTTGTTATTGGGTTCATGTTTGGAATTCTTAAATTATTAGCACATGTTAACTGTAATTTAAGTTTGGATGACATGATTGTAAATATGATGTTAATTTTTAAATATATTAGTTAAAATATTAGAATTTTTTGTCAAGAAATGTTGAAGGTTTTTGTCATGGTGTTTTGTTCAAAAAATGAGACATTCAATTTCGACCTGAAAGTTAATTTATGTTTTAAGATAATATTTGGATAATGGATCAAACTAAAGAGTGGATAAGACAAAATAACTGCAACATATATTGATGATCATAATGAATTATCTAAGCCACTTAAAACAATGTAAAAAGAATGCAAGTTTAAAGAAAAATAAAAAAAAAGTTAAATAAAAATAATTAAAATGTCAAAGAAATTGATAGGAGAGAAGGCTAAAGAACTGGAAGTGAAAAGCCATGGCTATTGGTCTTCCCTTATCCCATAGCTCTCCTTATTTCTTCACTCTCTCATATTCAAAATGATTTTATCCATGGAGGAAGAGAGCATTGTAAAGACTTGCGGATTTACACAAAGAAGAATAGTGAGCACTATTAGACTGGTTTTCCTAGTTGGGTCCAGGGTAAAAAAAATCCTACCTTAATGTGTGTTTACTATGTGTGATGTGAATAAGTTTTCTATTGTGTTTATTTGAAGCTTGCTAGTTAATTCTAATGGTTTCTCTGTACTTTATTTGAATGGAGCAAGATTTACTTGCTTCATATTCTTCTATTGTAATATGTGAAAGGTTTTCACAAAGATTCTTGTTTAAATGGTGATTACCCGTTTTTAACAGTTAACTAATCTTGACCATTTAATGCATTGGGTGAGGGAGATCCATGGTTATCGTTGGAGAGCAGTTGCGAAAACTTACTAAATCAACTTTCTCTCCTGAAAATCTCTTTCTACTTGTGAATTCTCATTGCCTGGTTGGGGAATTGAATTGCCCACTCAGGTTTCACTTGTTGCTGGGCACATTTCTCTTAAATATGTCCTTCCCACACATCTTGGTGGGCGGAATATTATTAGCTGGTCGTTTTCTAATCTACAAGGGTGAATTTCTCCTTCCTTGCGCTTGCCATTTCCTCTTGCCAAGACTAGATTAACTTTTCTCTCAGTAGATTCTCCTACTTGTATGATTAAAAAATGTTGTGGGACAACTGAAGACGTTGCTGGGCGTTTTGTATAGTGCTCTCTTGCTTCCATGACTTGGCATTGCTGTTTAAGAGGACCCACGCCTTGTTCTTGCTATCATATGCCACTCACGACCTCTTCCAGCAGCCAACAATACTTCCCAGACTCGTCCAGGTTGCTCAATGCTCCGTATGCGTTAAAACCCTAGCGCCAACAGAGAACTAACCCGAGTGCACACATTTTGTTTGTTTGCTATCATGTAGAAAAACTAACCCTAATTCGGAGCATACTCAACACTTCCATGACTCGTCCAGGTTGCTCAATGCTCCGTATGCCTTAAAACCCTAGCACCAACAGAGAATTCACGTTTTTCTTCCTTGACGGTTTCATATCTGAGCCGAGTGCACACATTTCCTTGTTGACGAAGCTAGTGGAAGCCCCTCCTAGTCATATTTAGAATTATTGAATTATTGGCAGCAAATGACAATCCTTTACTTTAGAGAATGGTGGAAATGACTTTGATTTTTCCTTTTTAAATCCTTGAAGTCTTATTTATAATTAATAGAATTATTTAAACATGAACTTTCATTAAATAACTTAGATTTCTTTTCTATTTAAATCTTATTGAGAGAAGATTAGAATTATGTATGGTATTTGCTTTAAAACAGTAAATTCTTAACAAATTCATGATGTATTACTTAGATCTTTGTTAGGATTTTGTGTTATAGATCTTTGTTAGGATTTTGTGTTATTGTAGACTTATGTATGGTAGTTTGCTTTAAAATACTAAATTCTTAATCATTTTATGATGTATTATTTAGATCTTTANCATGATGTATTACTTAGATCTTTGTTAGGATTTTGTGTTATAGATCTTTGTTAGGATTTTGTGTTATTGTAGACTTATGTATGGTAGTTTGCTTTAAAATACTAAATTCTTAATCATTTTATGATGTATTATTTAGATCTTTAATCATGATTACTTGAACTTGTTTTTGACAAAGAGAAATATAGCGATATTGATTCTTCAAGTGAGATTATTGGGAAGAGCTAGCCACCCGAAGGAATGTGTCTTAAAGGAAGAATAAGGCTTCCTAATGCCTTGACATGTCAAGGCCATAGTTACCAATGTTCAACTTTGAATTCGAATTCGAATTCATATCGAAATAATGTAGGCACTATACACCTCTTTAATATAAAAAATCTCTTTTTTTTGAGGTTTGAAAATCCTAACTTCAAGGGTTCTCAACAACATATCCTAATTGCTTGATAAACCTAACTTGAAGTGTTCAAAACAACATTGCTTGATTGCACATAAGGTGATGCTACATGTATTATAAATTACATGTAGAAATATATTTCCTTAGTGACCATATTTGTGTGTTTAAAGTTCAAAGCAACATACATGCAACTTCAAAGTTAAAAAATACGTAACTATCCATGTTTCCTTACACTTTAAGCATGCACATAACCGGAAAATGTTTCCTTACACTTTAAGCATGCACAACTATCCATGTTTCCTTACACTTTAAGCATGCACATAACCGGAAAATGTTTCCTTACACTTTAAGCATGCACAACTATCCATGTTTCCTTACACTTTAAGCATGCACATAACCGGAAAATGTTTCCTTACACTTTAAGCATGCACAACTATCCATGTTTCCTTACACTTTAAGCATGCACACAACCAAAAAAAGACTAAACATAAAGGCCACAAATGCTTCCATGTAGTTGTGGCTGCCAATGTTGCAGCAAAATGGATATAAAAACATACATTGTATGGATGGTTGTTCGATGAAGAAAATAAATTTCTAGTAAAATGGTGTACCTTTTGCCACACTAGTGTCAGAATACACATCTTACAATATTATGAACCAAAATTGTTTATAGCCAAATAATTAGAAAAAAAAAATTATTTTCCTAATGACCAAATTCTTTGGCGGGATTGGGCCAAACCTGGGAACTAGTCTTAAAACCTTTAATCCACTTTAAGAGAGAATTGAAATGTTTCATTTCATATTTGGAGGTTATGTTCTTCTCAATAGATCATATTGAGTCTTTCCAAATGGCCCATATGGAATTTCTCCTTTTATAATAATTTTTTTATAATATTCTTTTTATTCTTAGGGTTTTAAGGTAGAAACTATAAAAACTTTTCTAATAAATTTTGCTCCAATTTATTGAAAAGTAGGTGTAGTTCATATCTTTTTATCTAATAACCAATTTCCATCACCTTGATAAGCTACTCTTGAAAACCCATTGCAAAAGTGAAACGTGAAAGTATTGTTTTTTTGTAGAGAAAACCTTTGAACAAAATTTGAGTCTAGGTAGATCTCAAAGTTTCATAGCTTATGCTTGTAGGTGGAAATCGAAGTAGTAGAATAATTAAAAAAATTACAATCATTATTGTGAGAGGTGGGAGTCTTGTTTATTGCAACATCACTGCTTAGGTGGAGAGCAAAGAGCCAAGTACCAAAATATAGGGAAGAATTACAATACTTGTTTGGTGGAGTCTCCTTAAGATTCTTGCAAAGTATCATTAGTAGAGTAGACCTCATTAAATGTTCTTTGGAAGGTGGAGGATGTTTTTGATTTCCTATAATAACACTTCACATTTTAGCCTTTGTAGTTAAAGATTTTGGTTTTACTTAGTAAGTTTCAAACATTTTCATTCATTGCTTGGGGATTCATGTTTGGCCTTTAAGGATTATGATGGGATCCTTTAGCTTCTTGGAAGGTGTTAGATTTCCTAATTATTAGTTAGACTTATTCTTTTTCCTCCTCAAATTTTTATATCCTTTTCCATCCGCTACTTTGGGATTGAATGGTGTCTTTTTTTTTCAATTTCAACCTAGTTTATTCTTTTGGGAAAATTACCCAAGGGGTAATCCATTGTCATTTGGAGAGGTGAAATTAAATGTCACTTGAAATAAATCTATATGAACACAACTCTCATTTTAAAGAGATATTCCTAGGATTGATTGTTACTATGATAATCAAATATCATACTTGAATGTACTCCACAAACATGCTTCTTGAAATTTAAAGAAGTTCTTGAGAAGTATACATGTTTTTTTTGTTTGCTCTCATTGTTAAAACCTAAGGTGTATTGATTAGTAATCTATATGCTTGATGTTTCAATTCTTTAAATGCATTTCAAATATAATAGTACAATGTATTTCATGGTCATCAATTGAAGCATTCTTCCATAATTGTTTTTTCCTCTAGGATCAATTCCCATCCCCCCCACAGTCTAGAAGGGCCTAGCGTCCCCTTGGAAACACCATAAAAAAGAGAGCAATTTATTTTTTTTGTTGTTATTTTTTTCTACCCCTGTTTGTATTTTTAGCAGATGAGATTAAAAAAGAGTGACAAGGATTGTGTTTCTTATCATATTTGAATTAAATGCTTGTTCTTGATGCCCATTCTAATAAATAAAAGGATCATAACTAGTGTTTCTCTTCATAATCCATGTAATCAATACTTTTGTCTCCTAAAAAGTT
The DNA here is from genome assembly GCA_010110895.2 of Picea sitchensis. Taxonomy (NCBI): domain Eukaryota; kingdom Viridiplantae; phylum Streptophyta; class Pinopsida; order Pinales; family Pinaceae; genus Picea; species Picea sitchensis. Next base: position 148,978 of record SNQJ01S0005227.1, read on the forward strand.
TTCCATATCTATTTATGGAAAAATATTTAACCTTTAGGGATAACCTTTTTAATTTTTAAAAATGAAGGTTGTTTCTTTCTTTGAATTGACTTTGTATGGAATGACATATTTTATGCCCTGCCTTAAGAAACTAAAGTTGAATTTTGTGCTCCATGGTATTACTATCTACTTTATGTTTTTCTTTTATAGGAAACATTGTGAAGTTTTTTTTGCATCTTTTTTCGTGCTACTTTTTCCATTCCATGTGCTACACAAGTGTTTCTCACATTTTCCAGCTAATGTTTGTTAACTCAAAGGAAATTTCTTGTTAATTGTAAGGAATTTTCTTTTTAGTATGAAAAAGAATCTTGCAACTCTGTTCTAGGTGGTTACTAAGAGGAAGCATGGAAAAGAGAAGACTATTTATGATAATAGTGGAATTAAATCTTAACCATATCTAAAGGTAATCATTTTTTCCCTCTTTGATAATACAAAATGATTTTTTTACTTGATAATGCTTGTTAGCTAGCATCCTTCTTTGGTGCAAAATATTGATTTTCATGACATGTTTTCTCTATAATTTTTTAGCCAACTAGTGCTGGTCAATTAAAGGATCTTAAATCAACTTAATGATAGAGGAGGAAAAAACATATGACGATGATGATGAAAAACACAACCATAGAACTTGTGAAATTTATGAAGAGAACAATTCCCTTGGTGAATTTTGGATTAATACTTACACTTGTGAAAGGTGGCATCATGGAAAGTGCATGAAAATTTCAAAAGCTAAGCCTCAAAGTATCAAGCAATACAGATTCCCTTTAAGTTCTTGAAAATTTTAGAGGCTAAACCTCAAAGTATCAAGCAATACAAATTCCCTTTACATAGTAGAAAGAAAGTTTTCTAGTAAAGAGTATCAATAACAGTTATCATGCAAGGGTGCCATACCAACCTTTGCACCTAGAAAGTCCTTTGGAAGATGCATTAACCAAAGTTTGAAGTACCTGAAGTAACCAATAATAGGGAAACTTCATCCTTGGAAATATTACAAATGAAGAGATGAATCCATAGGAATGATAGTTCCAAATATAGATGGTCCTTCCAAACTAAAACTTATATAAAAAAAATTCTTTGCAAAACCAACTTAAATAAACTAGATTGTAAAATCAAAATAATAAGTTGTCCTCATTAACATGAATCGTCACAATGGAAAATTTTAAAATATATAGAGCTTAAATGTAAACCCTATGTTGAGCGAAAATATTGTCGTTTAATTCCGTCGTAGTAATTTCCCAACCATTTAATTTGTCAATCCGAGGTTCGTAGGCTTACGAAGCACATGCACTATATATGCAGGATTAGGCACCTAACTTCTAATGAAAATTCAATC
>SNQJ01S0005228.1:13067-26348 GCA_010110895.2 Picea sitchensis
TTTCTCTACATGATCTACCTTTCAGTGTTTAAACTGATTTCTGAAGGAACCTGCTCTAATACCAATTGTTGGATTACTAAGAGGGGGGGTGAATCAGTAATAGAGATTTTTAATCCTTTTAACCACAATATGTAAGTGTTATTTATCCTTATGATCAATATAACATTATCATCCAATAGGTGCAGAGTAAATAAAGCATAAACAATGAACAATCACACACATGCATAATACACTAATATTTTTACGTGGAAACCCAATGCGGCAGAAAACCATAGAATGATTTTTATTATATTTATTTAATAATTACATTCATTGGAAGCACCAAATTCCTTTGTTCTCCAACTGCAACTGGAAGGAGGCTCTGAACCCCTATATTTTCAGACTATAACATGAGGGAAGCTCCAACTCCCCAATTCTCTGGCTACAACAAGAAGGAGGCTACAACCCCCTATGTTCTCTAGCTACAACCGGAAGGTGGCTACACCCACCTATCCTTTCCCTATCCTGTTGCCCTAAAATATAAGTGAAATGATGAAACCACTGCCACACTGTCATTATGAGATATACCACTGTAAACCTATACCAATCTGTTCCAACAACCTGTAACCAACCTGTGCCACTTTCCTGTAACCAACCTGTACTTGTACTCAACCTGTACCAACAAAACACGAAAGGTATGTGACTTGCCTATGTTGCAACACGTGTATGTACATGCACTTTATATATTGTAGCTCGCATATGTACACGTCCTTTCTATACTGTAGCCTGCATACACCTTCTGAAAACTAGGGTTTTCTCTTTCCTGAAAGACTCTAACCCCTTGGTGCCTCTGTCACATCAACCTGCAACCTGCCACTGTGTTGAGATTGTAGTTGTTCCATGTGCATACATCCTCATAAAAATCCCTTAACCAATTGTATCTATATATCTCTAGTCATGTGCCATACATGTGTGTATAATCATGAACATGTGTAATAACCCTCACATGGACTAGACATCAAACCATTACTAATATACATCCTCTTAATGCATCAACCACTTCATAAATACAATCTCTCAACCATGTACCACAAAAACCCTTAACCATATGCCAAGAAATGCAAGATGTGCCTCAACACTAACAAGATGTACCAATGATAAATATTGATTATACCAGCACTATATTTATGTAGATATGACTCATACAGTAAGTCCCATGTAGCCAATAGACTCTATAGGGAAAATACTCAAACTCCCTTAACCATTTCTAATGTAGACAACAAAATCCAACTACTCATAGAAATAAGACATACCTTTTGAACCTATAGATATATTTGATGTACCCAATCATTGTAGACCTTCTTGGGAGCTTGCATTCAAACTATAGAGACCTAGAATCTTCATATTCTCAAGTTTTTATTTCTTTACCCTCATGTACACACCCTATTATACTGACATCCCACGTACGTACACGTCCTTCTCCATTGCAACCCATGTACACCTCAAAAACTAGGGTTTTTTAGTATTTTTTGTAATTCTGAAACTTTCGTCGTCAACCCTTCATGCTACCTCAGACTTGCGCAACTTCAGATGTATCAATGAGTACCTACAATAAACCTTACACAATAATAGATATTCAATGTGCTCAATAGGTGCTAATAGGATAGTCTTTCTCTCTTATTCATACTTCTATGTAGCTTCCTCAAGGGGTTACTTTCTAACAAACTTAACCCAATTTATTTCTTTCAGGGATAACCCACTTCCAACCACTTGTCCACTTCTAACCCACTTTTCTACAAATAGTAAATTATCCACTTCTAGTTGCAACTAAATTATTTTTTATTATTTTCTAATTGCAACAACTTAACCCATGATTAACTCCTAGTTTCACCCACTTGACTAGTCAACGTTTTCTAGGAGATTCTAGAATAATTTGACTTCTTTGACCTTCTAGATAACTCATGAGGGTTCTCCAACTTCACAAGGCCATAACTCTCTAACCGTGAGGAGTTATGTGACGTTCCACATATCACCGGAAATGGAATGACATGTACTATCCATATAGAATAGTTTTACCTGAAAATATATTAATATTAATACAATTATACATCAGTCAAACTGAAGTCCCTTAACCATATTGTTGGGGATACCATAATTTGCTACCAGACTTGCTTTAAGGGTTGACATCAATGAAAACCAACATAATTCTGGCTGAGTTGTCATTTCCAAATGACACTGATCCGTCTCTTTCATTATTCAATGTCAAAAATATGTCTTTATCACTTGTCATATTCTTTGAGCATCCACTGTCAACGTATCATCCTCGTTTCTTGTGTTGAGCTTGTACAGTAAGATTGCATTCTTCAGTGTTGAATTGATCATGTTTTCTTGTCCATATCCTTTGTGGTTCCTTCTTATGACTGTTGATATTCTTCTTTGGTTCCCTCAGAGGAACATTAAGTCTACAATCTTTGGCCATATGTCCAAAGTTGTTTCACTTGTATCATTCTACCTCATTACTCAATGATCCAAATTTGTTGTAGCTTCTATTATGTTCTTCATAATATCTTCTTGGATAACTATTTCTTGTATAATGCTCAATGTTGTTTTTGTTCTTGGTATTGGCTCTAAAATTCACATCTTTGTGCCCAAAATTATAACATGAACCAAGAAAAATAGTTTGATACCTCGGAGTGGAAGATCTCTTGAATGGTGTTTCTCTTCTGAATCCTCTTCTGAATCCTCCTTCTTCTTGAGGTCTTTCTATAGATGGTTGTTTTTATACTGACTTATGAATCTTCTAGGTGGTGCAGTGTCTCTGTAATCTTCCTCTTTAGTTTTCTTGTCTTCTTCTTTATAGGGACCTCTGACAACTTCTTTATAGCTTCTTGGTTTTACTTCTTGCTATATTGTTTTGGAGCTTGAACCTTTCTCTGTTTTCATCTGAATATATCCCAATCCATATCTGTCATAGGAAGGTCTTTGACTATTAATGATATTATCCAATATCCTGCTGTTTTTTTGTTGCACGTCCTTCTTCTGAAGATCTTTTCTTAGAGTGACTATCTCAACTTGCAAGCCTTCAATGGTCATGTCTCTTTATTCTAACTATCCTTTGAGTGCTTCTTTAATTTTCTTGTCTTCTTCTACTTGTATTTTTAGATTCATGATTGTCTGCTCGACCTCTTTGGAGTTGAAGTTCTAAGATTCTTCTCTCTTCTTTAGTTTTGCATGGAGTGACTTGTTTGTCTTCTTTTCTCTTTTAATGACTTCTATGACACTCAGCAATTCTTCTCTGTAATCGACTTCTGCCTCTTCATATTCTTCTTCGATGCCTTCTTCGTCAATTTTTTCTACTGCCATGAATAGTACCCTTTCTATATCACTATCGCTGACTTCATATTCATCTGATGAGGAACTGTCTTCCTTGGTGCAAAGGCTTTTCTTGAAAAACTTATTTTTGTTTCTTCTACCCTTTTGGATTTTCCTTTTCATTTTAGGTTCACCTTCTTCTCCATTTCTTTTATTTTTCTTATAATGAAATTTATTAGAAAAATTACCACACCATCACAATTAAAACAAATCAATGGAAGCATACCTTTGTTGGAAATATGGCTACAACAGAGATGACGCAGATGATCAAGGCGCAGATGATCAAGGTTGTCATTGATGGCAATCGATTGTTTATGAAGAACAGATGCTGGATGCTGCAACACAAATGCGAATTGCTGTAACACAAATGCAAACACATACGCTGAAAAACAGTGCTGAAATAGCGTTGGAACATAGAAGCTAACGCAGATGGTTAAAGGTTGTCATTGATGGCTACAAAAGAAGAATGACGCAGATGATCAAGATTGTTTATACGGACACAGAGGTTGCAAAATCAATGCGAACCTGAGATCTTTGAAACACAGTATTGCAACCACGAATCTTTGAAACCACATTGCGCAGCAAGATCTTGAAACACATTGTTGGAAAGCGAACACGGTCTTTGCAACACAAAATTTTGAAACATCTTTGAAACATAGATGCTGAAATACGACTGCCGAAACACGACTGGAGCGAGATCAAGACGTTAGATGATGTATGCGCAAAATTGATTGAGAAAATGGGAAGAAGCGGCATCTGAAAGAATAAGCGAAAAGAAATGCGGTTTAAGGTCAAGAAGCGAAGGGACTTTTAGTCTAAAATGGCAGTTAAAGACAGCGTTGCATGAAGTGGCATCGTAAAGGAGGCATACAAAGAGATCGAGAGAAAATCAAGGAGAAGGCATGCAGCGAGAAAAGAAAGGCGAAGAAAGAGGCCCGGGTTACTTGAGTTTAGAAGCATGGAAAACCCTGCATGTAGAGAATCTATAAAATGTGCTTGAACATAGAGGAATTGGTGCTGTTGATATGAGAAAGAGAGAGCGCTATGGACGTGGAAAAAGGAGGAGAATCTGCGTGGCAGGAGAAGATCTTGAAACGGTTTTGCGGAAGACGGTGAAAGCCCGAGCAGTCGAGGCTTGATAAAGAAGAATGCTGAGAACAGGCTGCAGAATGGGTATGCAAACTATATCTGAATGTATGAGTTGATTTAAGCAATACTTATTTTTGATAAACTAGAGGTGGTAGGGTGGTGCTAGGAGGCGGTATGTCTTTCCTTTACTGGTAGGTGCTTGTATAGAATCTGAAGGTTGGTGCCTTCATTAGGTTAGTGCTTGAAGTAAGGAAATTCGATTACTTCCACCCGGTGGAGTCTTTGGGATTACGAGGGAGTTGGTGCTCTCGAAGCCGGTGGTGTGCTGTCGAGATGTTGTAGCCTCTATGAGTTGGTACTCATGAAAGATGAGATGTAACAAGTTGAAGCTTGCTGAACATCTTAAGAAGGCGAGGTTTTTTCCCTGTTTGGAACCACTCTTGAGAAAATCTGTGTCTCATGCTTTGTGAATGGCTGCGTGTTATTAGCATTTCATTATATTTATACGCTATGTTTGCCTTGGATTTCTGATGAAGACTCAGCACTAAAGTTAATGTGGATTTGAAGTGAGAAAAGAAGAAGAATTATTAATAATCTACACTAAGTTCACCTCTCAGTTAGTTCATACGCAACAGGTGGTATCAGAGCGAGTTCCTTTAGTGTAAGGTAGATCCTACGGTGAAACCATGACTAGTCATGATGGTTCAATAACAAGGCGCACCCATTTTAATGGCACAAATTTTGCCTTATACAGGTAGAATGAGAACATGCTTAATAATGTCTAAGGGCAGATGTTTGGGGAGTAGTAGAAAAAGGATATACAAAACAAACTGTGTTTATGTCTAAAGATGAAAAATTAGAGTTCACCTTTAATACAAAATCTATGAAGATACTATTCTGGAATTAGTGCAGGCACGAATCCCGGAATTTGAAGGTAATGAATCTTTCAAACTGCTAAAGAAATGTGAAAAGCTGATAAGTAGCTATGAAGGAGACGAGAAAGTAAAATTGACCAAACTTCAATCTCATGGAAGCCGAAGTTTGGTGATTACAGGGTAGATGGTGTGAAACATAAAATTAGGATTTTTTTTCTTGAGGACTGATGAAATGGTGAAATGCTAGGGGTTTAGGAGAAACAATTGACTCACTTCTTGTCGGAAAATGACAGAGATCTCTACGAAGATTCAATCCTAAAGTCTGCGCAATAGAAGAGATGAGTGAACTCAAGACATTATCCACTGATCAGTTGCTAGGAACTTTAAACTCTTATGAAATGAGGATTAGCACGGATCAAAAATCATCTAGGGAATCCTCATTCAAGGCAGAAAAGAGTACCGAGTCTGAGCTGGATGAAATCGAGGCAAAATTTATAAGAAGGTTAAAAACTGGATCGAGAAAGTACAAAGGAAAACTACCTTTTAAATGTTTCCATTTGTGGTAAGGTGGGGCACTTTGCTATCAAATGCCCACATAAGGAAAGAGCGACTTCTGACTTATGAAGAAAGGTTTCCATCCATCCATCCACTTTCCATCCATCCTTCCATCCATTCCATTTCCATCCATTCCTCCGTCCACCTGTCCATTTCCTCCATCCATCCCGATCCACTCCATCCATTCCTTCCTTCCATCCTTTCCTCCATTTCCTTCCATCCATCCATCCTTCCATTTCCGTCCATCCATCCATCCACTCCGTCCTTCCATTTCCATCCATCCATTTCCATCCATTCCTCCCTCCATCCGGCTCCGGTCCGTCCACTGTCCTTCCACTCCTCCGTCCGTCCTTCCTCCATCCATCCATCCATCCATCCCTTCCATTCCTCCATCCATTCCATCCATCCATCCATTCCGTCCATCCATCCACTCCTCCATCCATCCTTCCATTCCATTCCATTCCGTTCCGCTCCATCCGTCCATTCCATTCCATCCATTCCTCCGTCCATTCCATTTCCATCTCCATTCCTTTCCATCATTTTCCTTTCCATGTCATTCTCCATTCCATCCATTCCTCCATCCATCCATCCATCGATCCACCATCCAATGCGCTGCCATCACTATAACAAGACAGGACACTTCAATGCATGCTTTGTTGGGATGGTGAATTTCAAGTGCCCTTTCATGAGTCATAGTAGGTATCAAAGGGTGCAAATATCTGAAGGCACTGTCTTATACAGTGCCAAGAATCAAAATTTTCAGGCGATAGCTTATTGATTGTGATTGGGCCAATTGTGTAGATGAAAGAAAGAGCACTAGTGGAGGTGCATTCTTCTTGGGAGATCCATTAGTTGCATGGCTAAGCAAGCAGCAAAGCTCTATAGCTTTGTCTACGGAAGCGAGAATACATTCTGTTGTTGCATGTTGTACTTTCAGGGTAATATGGATGATACAAGCTCTTGTGGACTTAAAGGTAACATATGAAGAACCCATTCCTCTTCCAGCGTGATATCTGAATTACTATTAGTGTTTCGAAGAATCCAGTTTTTCATTCCAAGACGAAGCATATACTTTTGAAGTATCATTTCTTAAAAGAAGAGGTTGCGAATAAAATTAGATGCAGTTGCAGTACATTTCCCTCCACGGAGCAGATTGCGATATATTTACCAAACCATTACCCAAGGCAGTTTGAATACCTCAGACAGAATATGGGTGTCCTACCCTGTTCTATCTAATCTCTGCACTTTGTCAGGTGGAGCGTGTGATTAACAGATCAACTGAAGAGACATGTTGGTCTTCATATGAGCATTGAATATATGAGTGTAGGCATGTTGAGTTTAGTTATGAATAGCAATGATTGAAGGAAATTTGTGTCCAGGACGGAGCATAGTTGATTGATTCAAAGAGTGGTCATAGGATCTTTGGTTCGCGAACTTGGTAATGCAGTGGAGTGCACCAAGTGGGGGAGCAGGGAAAACGGTTTAACACTTGCCCTTGATGTCAAAGGGGGAGAAATGAAAGATATGTGCCATGTTCTGAGGGGAGATTGTTGGAAATATGGCTACAACCGAGATAATATGAGGATGATCAAGCAGATGGTTAAGGTTATCATTGATGGCAATCGATTAACATGAGAGCGGATGTTGAAACATCTTGCAACACAAATGCAAACGGGGTAACAAGCAGTCTTTGAAAGCAGTTGGGAACCACGAAGCCGCCGCGGATGGTTAAGGTTGTCATGATGGCTGTGAAGAATGGCGGATGATCAAGATTGTTTATCACCGGACCGCGGTGCAACATCAATGCGGTGCTGAATCTTGAAACAAATTCTTGCAATACGAATCTTTGAAACTACGGCTGCGCAACGAATCTTTGAAACACGGCGGTGGAAGGCGAACCACAGAGATCTTTACCCAACACAAAAGTGAAACATCTTTGAAACATAGATCTTGAAACCACATTGCGAAACCGACTCTGAGCCTTGAATCTTTGGAACAAATTCAGATGATGTATACGCATAGAGTCCGATTCAATCGGGGAAAACGGCATCTGGCGGAAGAGCGAATAAGCGAAAACTGGTTGGAGTCGAAGCGAGAAAGACTTTAAATTAAAGAAATGGTAGCGATTAAGGCGGCGTTGCATGGAAGTGGCATCACGTAAAGGGCATGTACAAAGAAGCGGTCCCGAGAAAAATCAAAAGGAGAAGGCTATCGGCGGAAGAAATGCGAAAGGCCCGGAACGGTTGAAAGCATGGAAAACCTTTGCATGCTAGAGAATCTATAAAATCGCTTGAGCAGGAGAGAGGAATATGTGTTGTTGATGTGATAAAGAGTGAGAGCTATGGATGGGAGAAAAGGAGGTGAATCGCGTGACAGGAGAAGATGCTGAAAACAGGCTGCAGAGGACAGGGCCGATTGAAATTGAACAACAGTCGAGAGCGGTAAGAATCGCAGGCGTTATTGAGAATCGTTATATGCAAGCTATATCTGAATGTATGGGTTGATTTAAGCAATACTTATTTTGATAAGTTAAGTTGGTAGGGTGAAGATTGCTTGGGAGACGTATGTCTCTTTCCCTGCAAGTGGGTGCTTGTAGAATCTGAAGGTTGGTGCCTTCGATGGAGTTAGTCTTTGAAGTAAAAGTGGTGCTTCCACCAGGAGTCTTTGGGATTACGGGGGAGTTAGTTGCTCTCGGCCGATTAAGTCGCAGCAATGTTGAGGAGGTTGTAGCCTCTATGAGTTGAATTAACTCATGAAGATGAGATGTAACAAAGTTGAAGCTTGCTGAACATCTTAAGAAGGCGAGGTTTTTCTGTTTGGGTTTCCTCTTGAAAAATCGTATCTCATACTTGTGAATGAGCTATGCGATGTTGTGCTTTGTTCATTATATTTATCACTTTATGTTTATAACTCTACGGATTTCACCAGTGAATAACTAAGATTAGTGATTCAAAGTTAGAAAAAGAGAAATTATTAATAATCTACACTAACTAGTTCGCCCCCTCTCAGTTAGTTCATATATGTAACAAGCACTTTGTATTTGTCGGTTCCCGTTAGTTCATACCTGTAACAACCTTTGTATTTGTCGGTTCCCTTTTTCAGCGTCCTGACTAAGTTAGCTACTTCTTCATCATCTTCTGAAACATCACTGTAACTACAGTATGACTTTGGCTTTTGTTTTTCCTTCTTCTTTGTTTTCTTGGATGCCTTGAATGTTGCTTCCTTTGTGGTCGGATTATCTTGCTCTATCCTCATCTCATAGGAAGTTAGTATCCCGTGTAACTCATCCATGGTCATTGTAGCTAGCTACACTCTTTCTTTTAGAGATGAAATATTTGGATCAAATCTCATTGGTAGATATCTTAATGCCTTCTTAACAACGAACTATTCCTTTATCTCATCTCCCAATCCTTTGATGTTGTTTACTATTTCGTCAATTTGTAGAAAGTAGGCTGCTATGTTTTCATCTTCATTTATCTTCAATTGTTCAAACTTGGCTCTGTAAATCTGAAGTTTATCTTCTTTGAATTTCACATCTCCTTCATAGATAATATTCACTTTGTCCCACATTTATTTTTCGGAATCACAGTGCATGATATTGGTATGTATCGCTTGAGTCACGTCATTCTCAATAGAGTTTTTATCCCTTGAATCATTTTCTTCGAGCTTCTTTCCATCTCTATCTGCTAGGGGAGTGGCAAGTTCTTTGTATCCTTCTATTACTTATCACCAAACATCGAATCCTTGTTCTTGTATATACGTCTTCATTATTTTTCTCCAGAAAGCATAGTTCTCTCCATCAAAATGTGGTACCCCAATCCTAACATGATCCATGATCTCCTTCCAGTGGTTAGACTGTTTCTTGAAGGACATGCTCTGATACCAATTGTTGGATTACTTAGAGGGGGGTGAATCAATAATGAAAAAATTTGTTCCTTTAACCACAGTTTATTCTTCAACAATATTTAGTAGTTTATATTTAACATTCAATAGATCATCAATAGTATAAACATAAACAACATCACATCACAATAGATACATAATACACCCATATTTACATGGAAACCCAAATGGGAGAAAACCACATAATTTTTTTCTTATATATTTATCAAAAGAAAACATTCATTGGAAGCACCAACTTCTGATTCTCCAGCTACAATTGGAAGGAGGCTCCAACCCCCTATTCTCAGGCTCCAACCTGAATAAAGACACAACTCCCTGATTCTATGGCTCCAACCAGAAGGAGGATACAACCCCCTATATTCTCTGGATACAACCGGAAGGTGGCTACAACCACCTTTCCTTACCCCATCCTGACGCTATGAAACATAAATGTAGACCAAATGTCACAGACTCTGCCATTGTCACTACTACGAACTCTCTCACTTTCATAACTCTGTCACTACCACTGTCACTGTCTCATCAACCAACTAAACCTGTACCATACCATGAATCAAGTGTATACCAATATACATACTATCTCATGCATCGATCATGAACCAAAAGATACATCAACAATGAATAGTGAATCATGACCTAGAGCATCAACCATGTATAACTTGTGCCATATATCATATCATCAACCATGTGCAGATCTGTACCATATCATCAATGAAACACCTCAAATACCCTATGCATGTCCCTCATGCATATGTCACCATACAACATGAATAACCCTCAATCATGTACAAGCAACTCAAAGATGTGAACTATAAGAACCATATCAATGATGTACTCAGCCAACTAACCAACATATACCATATCCAAGTGCAATACCAACCATACCAAGAATGCCTCAAGCATTCACAACATCATAAGCAAATCTAAGCATCAAAACAAACCAATAACCATACCGTAACTTCTGTAGTTGACCAGAACCTGTAGAATGTTGACCTGTGAACTTGCTTTCAGACTCTAGGGACCTGGTACCAACATCTATTTAAGTTTTCATGAGATTTTCATATGTACGCGACTTTCCCTTATACAACCCACGTATATACACTCTTTTCTCTACTATAGACCACATACATATGCTCCCTTACAGGCCTACAACTCGCGTATACCTCATAAGCTAAGGTTTTTCTAAAAATACGAGATTTTCACCGTCGACCCTTCTTTTCTACCTCAGAAAATGACACTACAACCTTACAAAAATATCACTAGATCACAAGAAAGATAAGCAATGAATAAGTGTGTAAGTGTACTTGTGAATGACTCCTTGAGGTGCTTATATACTTGTGTTGGGTAACTCCTCTCCTTAATTTAGGGCTTCTATGGTTTTCTTCTTACAACAACTTTACCCCCTTCACCAAGACTTATAACAAACTAGGGGCTTCTTGTTCACTCTTCGGGGATTCCAACTTTACAAGGCCATATCTCCCTAACCGTGAGGAACCACGTGGTGTTCCACATATCACCAAAACAAACATGAAGAATACTATCCATCTATGAGGGTATTTCCTGCATTAAGATTGTCCTTTCTATTCATATTCTTCATTCAACATCGGGTACCAAAACCACACCGTCGGGTCTACCATAATTCTTCAAGGGTTGACATCAAACTCTAAGATCACTCTCCAAGGGTTGACATCAATGACAACGATCTGTCCAAACCAAATGTCCAACAAAGTATAGATTTATGACCCTCGTTCAATTATTTCCTCAAAAATAATCTCGCATGGACAAAATCCTTATCAACATCAACACAAAGCACAAGTGGAGCAAATAGAAAACCAGAATAATTGGGAAGATGTACAAAACATTTTCCAAATTCATGGTAAAGTACCAAAGATACCTGCGAAATCTCCAATGACAGAGACCATTCAACAGTTTGAGAAGAGATATAAAATATAGATTTTAGAGTTAGCTTCAAAGGATTCAGAGACAGAGGAAGAAAGATCATCCATAAGACATAAAATAGAGGCACTTGATGAAGAGGAAGATCCAAAATTACAGGAAGAAGTAGAACCAGTGGACAAATGACCTTTTGTGATTGTGGAAGTATCATCATCAAAGAAGCCCAAGAGTATAGAGGGTCAAAGTGAAACAAAATCAAGTAGTACAGATCAAGTAAAGAAAATCGATCATGTTCATCATTTCATGGATATCAGAAAAATGGGTGCAAATTTCAAGGATAACATTCTCCCTAACATATTTGAACATGATACATCCCATACCATAATGCTATCAACTATGGATTATGAGAAGGGAATATTAAATATAGCAGTCATGGATCCAAAGGAATAGAAGAAGGTGAAAAACATTTCTATTGATCTTAATGCAGTTCATCCACCAGATAAAATGGACCTGCATAAAAAAATTCTAGAAATGTTGAATAGAGATGTGATGATAGCTAACCTGGGAATAAAGAAGTTGCATGTTATAAATGATAATCTCATAGCTCAACTTAAAAATGAGAAATTGACAAATAGAACTAGGAAAATGAGAGTAGAGGAATTGAAACAATGGGTGATAGACCTAGGAGCTAATCCAAAATATGAAGCATATGTACAAGCTCTAATAAAAACAAAGGACATAGATATCCAGACATTAAACAAAAGGATCAAAATCCTAGGAATTGATCATGTATAGAACCCAGAACTACAGGCAGTCCTGACAGAAAAATAACGTCTTTTGAAGAAAATTATACATATGGAAGAGTAGATCGAATTGTATGGAAAACTGATTGATACTCTAAGAGGTGGTTCATATTCATCTCAATCAACAGATTCATCAGATCCAACAAGTGGATTATCAAAAGCATTATCAAACTTGAATTTAAAAGGAGTTGAGATTGAAAACATGAAGAAAACCATATTTGCACATAATGAAGAAATCAAAGATAAGGATAAGGTTATTGAAGAATACCAGAAGCTAAAAAATAAGATTCTAACAGACATGGAGAAAATGAAGAACAAGTTGTCAGGAAAACCCTATGTGATAGGGGCCAGACACTTCATTTGGGATGAAATAATTAGTGAAGTTGGCAAGCTTTGGGACTATTTCAAGATAATAGAAGATGAAATGTTATTGACAGATGAAGCAGATGGCATTATAAAGAAATCATTTCATGAATTAGAAACTAGACCTTAGGTTGCTAATCAAATTATCAAATTCCTAAATTCCAGTTCCAGAGAAACATTGACAAACAAAGGTATCAAATATAGAACTACAATGGTTATGGAAATTGAAAATATTTTTACAAAAAGGAATCTGATACAACAAGCTCAAAATAAATGCATAATGGTGAAGAGAAACATTGAATCTTTCACAAATAATTTTGAGAATTTAGTGAAGGAGGGGTTACCTTCAACATGGGATGATAAAGGGAAGCTTCTATCATATGAAAAATACAAAAAACAATTGTTCATTTCTAGAGAAAAAGAGGATAAATTCCAGGGGGTGGGTGATA
>SNQJ01S0005228.1:26734-41574 GCA_010110895.2 Picea sitchensis
GCAGGCTGGTAGGTTGATGGTTTGATGAGGGATGGGGAGGTGAACCGCCTATCCGTAGAGCCATCATGACTGACCAGCGCAAGGGTAATCGTGCCACATGCAACCTCGCAAGAGGATAAGGGGTATGGCATAAACGATTGAGAGGGCGGACGCGAGGGGAACTCTGGCATTTTTACGCAGAGTGAGTGATAGCAGAGAGGGAGGATTGCAACCTTCGCTCCTGGTCACTGGTAGATGGAAAGATGCAGTCTCACGGCATCGTGGTCTCAGCTCGGGGGTGGCTAGTGGTAAATCCGATGGGAGTCGCTACGCCTACGGTTGGGTGGAAACGAGCACCCCTCTCAGTAGTTGCATCCACTTCTGAAGTTATTCTGATAAGTGTTTGGTTCATATTGCATCTTGAAATTCATATGTTCACTTATATGTTCATAAACAGTGAAATGGTGAACAATTACAGTACAAGAATGTCTGTGAAATGTTTTGATAAGTAATGTTAGATATATGCTTGTAATAGAAAGACCACGCATGGTTTATGTTGAGAAGTGAATTTAATTAGGCATGAGTCGAACTATGTTAGGCTTCCAGCCCGTTCTCGGGAAGCTGTTTACCCTTACCTGCCCCCATAAATGCCCCGGTATAGATCTCTTCACAGAGATTCCCTCCTTAGAAAGGCTCACCAAGAACCCAGAAAAAGGACTTGAACGTGCAAGTCTTATTAACCCTGTACGAGGAGGAATGGCCCTCTTAAGGTTCTGAGGTAGCAGTGTAGGGATATGTAACAAATCGACGAATGAGATCTCGTCGGACGACCCATAGCCATTCACGACCGTTAGATTGACGGAAGTAACGAGGGCGTTATACACCTTGCCCCTCTTTACCTCTATCTTCGTGAACAACGAGGAAATTGGGATCGTAGATCCCAAGACCCAGGAGAACATTGGGACCATCGATCTTTCCACATCCACGAAGCAGTGGCAGAATGCACAAGGTGGGATAATATGAGCCGTTGGATCTTGGTCCAATTACCCGTCAGCCGTCGGATCAGACCGAAACTGTCTGAGAGTTACCATCGGGATCCCAGCCATTGGCATATCGGGATTCTCGAGAACAAGAAAATCGAAACACTTCAAGTTTCAAAAACACGAGGACTGATCTGAACCGTCCATCCACTTGGGACGCGTGTCAGAGATCCGTAGGGAGTTGGAGTTCGGCATTTCGCGAGTCCTAGGAACGAGGCGTCCAGGACATCAGAAATCTCGAAACGTTGGGAAGATCTGGACCATCCGTTTGTGGATACACGTGGCGGAGATCGAGGTATGCTATCAGGATTTAGGATATCGACATTCCCGTGGGCAGGAGTTCGGGGAAGTCCAAAGTGAAAACCTCGGCAAGATCTGAACTGTCTGTTTAGGGAGACAGGTGTCCGAAATCTGTAGAGAGTCGGGATATTCGGCATCGGGAAATCGGGGTTCCTGAGGCCGTAAGAATTGGGACAACGCGAGTCTCGAAAACCCGGAGAGATCGGGACCATCCAACAGAAGAGGACGCGTGGCAGCAATGGGCGCCATCGGGAACGTCCTGACAGGAATCTATTGATCGATGTTTGTGTCATCGGGATATCGAGAATCCTGACGATAATTTATTTATGCATTTTGGAATCGCGACGCTCAAAACCCCGATGAGTGGGAGCCAGCTGTCAGTATATTAGAGAAGTAGGAAGCGCCATTATGGGGGGGGCAAGTTGTCAGCATAGCGGGAAGACGGGGTTCGAAGGATTGGGAATCCCGTGAGCCCATACATTTTGGCATTGAAAACCCCGTAGCCCCGACGAGGGTTAAGACTGCGGTCACGGGGATAGTGGTCATGTGAGCTAGGAAGCCTAGCTAGGAGAGCTAGCACACACAAGTGCGCATCGGGATTCGAGGAATCGCGAGTCCTGGGGACGTTTTCATTTCGACATTGGAAAGTCCGAAACCCCGATGGGGGACAAGGCTGTGGTCTTGTGAGATAGAGGTCACATGGACTAAAGACTTAGCCCGGGAGGCTAAGGCAGTAGAGGAGCATATCGAGATTTGGGGATCGGTGAACCAAATTGTTGGGACATCACGAGTGTCAAAACCTCGATGAGGAGGTATGGTTGCGGTCACATAGAGGGAGAACGTATGGACCCAAAATACTAGCCCGAGGGGACTAGTGGAAGTTGGAGTGCGTCGGGAATCGGAGAATCGAGGGCATAGGAACCCTCGACATTAGAGAGGAAAAAACCTCGAAACCCTGAAGGTGTCATCAAGAAAAGACCAAGGTTAGGTATAGAAAGCCGCATAGGTGAATGAAAGACCCGTTGCTCAGGGTTGTCATGTCGCTGATGCAAGCTTCAGGGATTCTCATTGTCGAGAAGTAAAAGAAAAAAAGTTTGATATAGGTAGTGGATATGTTACAATAGACCTAGGAGCTAATCCAAAATATGAAGCATATGTACAAGCTCTAATAAAAACAAAGGACATAGAGATCCAGACATTAAACAAAAGATCAAAATCCCAGGAATTGATCATGTATAGAACCCAGAACTACAGGCAGTCCTGACAGAAAAATAATGTCTTTTGAAGAAAATTATACATATGGAAGAGTAGATCGAATTGTATGGAAAACAGATTGATACTCTAAGAGGTGGGTCATATTCATCTCAATCAACAGATTCATCAGATCCAACAACTGGATTATCAAAAGGATTATCAAACTTGAATTTAAAAGGAGTTGAGATTGAAAACATGAAGAAAACCATATTTGCACAGAATGAAGAAATCAGAGATAAGGATAAGGTTATTGAAGAATACCAGAAGCTAAAAAATAAGATTCTAACAGACATGGAGAAAATGAAGAACAAGTTGTCAGGAAAACCCTATGTAATAGGGGCCAGACACTTCATTTGGGATGAAATAATTAGTGAAGTTGGCAAGCTTTGGGACTATTTCAAGATAATAGATGATGAAATGTTATTGACAGATGAAGCATATGGCATTATAAAGAAATCATTTCATGAATTAGGAGCTAGACCTTAGGTTGCTAATCAAATTATCAAATTCCTAAATTCCAGTTCCAGAGAAACATTGACAAACAAAGGTATCAAATATAGAACTACAATCGTTATGGAAATTGAAAATATTTTTACAAAAAGGAATCTGATACAACAAGCTCAAAATAAATGCATAATGGTGAAGACAAACATTGAATCTTTACAAATAAGTTTGAGAATTTAGTGAAGGAGGGGTTACCTTCAACATGAGATGATAAAGGGAAGCTTCTGTCATATGAAAAATACAAAAAACAATTGTTCATTTCTAGAGAAAAAGAGGATAAATTCCAGGGGGTGGGTGATATTTTGAGAGAACAGAACATTGTAGACATACTCATAGATGATTTCGATCTTCTCTGGAAAAAAAAACTTATTTTCAAATCCCTCTACATATTAAAAACACACAGAATTGGATATTCCATACAATAAGATGAAGTCATTTAGTTATCCATCGAATGAAAATTGGAATGATCTCATCAAATTGTTGAAAGGATGACTCACCAAGGTAGTTAAATAAAATCAGAAGTTGTCTTCTCCGATCGTCCTATTTTCTAGAAATCAAAGATCTTGTTGTATTTGAAAAGATAGGAAAAGGGATCGAATAACCATTTTGGTTATGACCTCATTTGTATAAATATCTATGAAAAACTCAATGTAAATGAGCTTTTTTGGGCCCGAGAAAGATCAAATATTTAATAAAAATTTGCAAGTTTTGAGAGATTCAAACTTCTAGGCATCAGTTCATGTGACTCCTTTTCTTGATGTTCTCTTCATGATCATAAATTCTTCTTGAATGTATCTTCTTCCATGACTGTGATAACTTAGTACAACAACTACTATTACAAATTGAAAAGGTATCTTTAAAAGTTACATATTTCTAAGATATGATGTGAGCATTGATCATACCTATACTTCATTTATTTCACCTAGTGAACAAGGAATAATTATTCTTTTATGTTCATTTTATATTATGGTTTGGATACATATTCTATTATTATTTCTTCTGTCTGAAAGTTAAAATAATATTTATCAAGAGATACATTATTTTATATTCAACTTTATTTTTCTCTCTTCTTCTTTCATTCTTTGAAATATTCAATTGTCTGACAAATAGAAATGTTACCTTCAAATCTTGATCTTTAATATTTAAAGACTAGTAACACATGTCCAAAATAAAACAAAAAAAACTCTATGTTTCAAGACAGACAAATTAATAAAATTAAATAATAATAAATGGATGCCTTAGCATAGTTTCCTAGCCAGAAACATATCAAGGGTTACAATAGTGAAAATAGATAGAAATCCCAACCCAACTAAAGCCAAGATGGCCAGTAGGACTTACTAGGGGAAGAGTCCACTGCAGAAAGATCACCGTACACTAGAGAAGATCTCAGAAAGAAGAATCCAATGAAAAGGAGGTGCTTGTGGATGCTTGTATCATGTCTTATGGTCCTCACTTATAGAACTGTTATGTGGTGAAAAAATCGAGTTGATAGACCCCATGATTGATTATATCTGAGCATAGTATCGGAGATCAAATATAATAGTGTGGGAGAGATAACCAATTATATTGATACCCACCGACCATATTTGCAAGTGTGATGATTATCAATAATTAGTCTAAGTTAATATGGATATACCATACCACACGATTCCTGACGTTTTCGACGTCATTTCTCACGCGAGAAAAATCCATTGAGATCTAATTTTATTTATTTTTAAAAATGATCTATGGACACTCGTCACTTCGATATTGGCGGTCTCTTCAATTTTTAGGAACACGTGAAAAATTGGATGACGTCATCGGTGACATCATCAATGTATGAAAAACACATGTCAAGTGATCATTGACCTAGGTGGATTCCCAGGTGGCATGGATGTTAGACCAGATGAAGTTCAATTGGTCCATGTATCTCTTTGTTAGCAAAAATTGATTTCAAATGCTTGCGTTGATTAAATTGAGTAGGAAGAGGTCATTTATCAAATGTTAGACCACATCATGTCCCGATGGAAACTTGTCATTTCGATATTGGTCCACCTCGTTGTCCGACTCTTTTCCAAATGAAAACCTGGTCATGTGGCTCTGCAATACCGCTAGTGGTCTTGCATGGAAAAGTGAGTGGTTTTCCCATAGGTAAATGCCTTGTGAAACCAATAAAATGAGGCCATGTATTTTTCTTCGAAACCACCTCTCACATGCCCTGATTACATTAAAATTAGAGCGAGTTAAGGGTGTGAGATATATTATATGTTGTTGATCGTGTGAAGTGAAATACACCCAGATATTAGTCATTGATCATGTTCAGTTGATGACACATGTGGAAATGTTGGAAGTTGTCCCTTAGCACTCGATCCTAGCTCCTGATCATCGACATAAACCCCCAACTAGAGCACGATCTCTTTTGTGCATAATTTAAGCCCCAGGTATCCTCTATTAAGCTCCTTTTGCAACATATAAGCCATGGTTCCATTTTCCAGAAACTTTATCCACTTCAAATGCTCACTGTTAAGGCCTATGGTTCAATGATATGGATTCTAGGTAGTCTTCTTTCTTTGATAGAGTAAGATCCAATACTAAAATTTCCTCTGAACAAGAAGTTCCCTAAAAAAATTCAACCCTATACTAACATTGTCTCCAACGGGAACATCAAACCCCTGTGATGTGTTGAGAACAATAGGCCAGTTGTCTTATCCATTGGGCTATGGAGTTTGAGATTCCCAATTTGTAATATGTATTCTTTATCTGTGAAAGGATATATTGTCCTCCTTGTTCAACAAATTAACAAAAATGACCCAAACTCATTTGCACAAAACAAAATTACCTAATATTAAAAAAAACTTGACTTTAACAAAAAAAATTAAAGAAATAAAACTAAACTAATATGATACAAGTGGGATACACTTAGATATCAGTATTGTAAAAAATGCTTGGGAAACCTCCCATTCACAGGGGCTCCCATCGCATCATCATTCATATCAGCTAGCTCATAAGTGTTATTATCCAAAACAATAATAACTTGGAAAGGTTCCATCCATAGATTGTCAGACTTTCCATGCTTCCCTTTGGCTTCTCTTATGGAATCACATTTTAAAACTAGATCTCCAACCTCGAAATTCCATTCCTTTTCTCTCATGTCAAAAATATTATTTATCTTTTGTTGATGTTCTTGTGATTTAACCAATACAGATTCCCTCTTGTGTTGAACCTCTATGATCTGATGAATCCTTCTATGCACAACATTTGGCTATTCCTCCTCATCTTGCAATAATTTCATCACTGGTAGACTTAAATGTATTGGAAACACTACATTTGTCCCATACACTAACTAAAAGGGAGAAGTTCCAATAGATCTTTTTGTACTTATTCTAACGGCCCATAAAGCATATTTAAGGTGAGAATCCCATGATTTATTGTTCTATGAGAGCATATTTTTGATAATTTTTATCGGGCTCTTATTTGATGATTCTCCCAATCCATTTCCATGTGGGTAATATGCAATGGAGTGACCAAGTTCAATGTTATAATATTGATAGAATTGTAACAACTCAGCATATTTGAAGGCTTGTGCATTATTAATGATGATCTTCCTAGGACAACCAAACCTTGCTAAAATATTCTCCTCTAAAAATTTTGTGATAACTGAATCAGTGGTTGCCCTTGTTGGAATAGCCTCCACCCATTTTGTAAAATAATCCATGGCTGTCAATATCCATTTTTGTTGGCCACTGGAGTTCATATTTATTTCCCCAATGGAGTCTAAACCCCACTGTTGAAATGGTGCTTCCACCTTAATTGGTCTAAGTGGTAAGGGGAGAATCTTTTGTTTGCCTAAAAATATTATGCATTGTGGGAATGCCCTAACCAGTGCATTAGTGTCAACAAACAAAGTAGGAAAATAATAACCAGCCTCGATGTTAATAAGACGTAGCTCTCCAAGCATGATGAAATCCACATATTCCACTATGAAACTAATTTTTTATTTCCCATGTTTGATATCCAGTGATACAATTGAGTAAAATTCCACCAAGGACTTTCCAAAACAACTGGCGATAAATAATACAATATTTTACTGAATTTATTTTAACTAACTGCTATAGTGGGAAAACCCCCCTATGGACTACACTAAGGTTCTAAAGTGCAGGCAAAGCTAACTGTCTAAAGTCTCCTACTTTTAACAACTATCCTGACAATACCCCACATTCATGCATAAAGTACAAAGTATAGGGATCTGGTAGTCTTACCTTAAACTCCGCGTTCGTTGTCGATCCCTTTGCATTTGGTTGTTCCTCGACTGCAAATATCCTCCCAAGGCTGACTTGCATTCACCAAAAGACAAGCAAGAAACTATGAACATGCATTCTATATATGAATTAGTGGGTTAGATGTCATAATAAAATATAAATCAAATATCAAGATTGAACACATCATGTGGTGGGACGGAAAAAGTACTTATTTATATTAATCTCATAAAGTCACTTACAAAATGAGATCAGCGACTGCTCCTCGAACCCGGTCCTGGGCTCCTCTTCACCAAGCTCCAACTGCTTCCACGTATCTTTCTCATCTTCAGCTCTCTCTAGGAAATGGATTAGGCTAGTAATGGATGAAAAAGACTAAAATAGGGAATTCTGGCTCAAAACTCACAATGTGGCTGAAAATTCTTAGGGCAAGGGGAGATTATGAAATGGGTAGAGTTTCACTGCTTTCATGCTTCTTGTAGGAATGGGACCCCAACACCTTCTTTTATATGCCAAAAATATAGTTATTCGGTTGGGTGATGGGCTATGGGCGGTCAATTGGTTAGGAAACTACCCAAAAGCATGTATTCCCTTGCAACTTCTTTTTTTTTGCAACTTTTGTGGGTATACGCGGGTTGTAATGGTTCACTAGCGTACGTACGCGAGCTGTAGTGGTGCAGCAAGCGTGCATACGCAGTCAGTAATGGTGCAGGGCGCATACATCTTCAAAAAAAATGTTTTTAAAGAAGATATTTCAATGATAGCTTGGCAAAAATGACAAGTAAGATGGCCTGATGCCAGGTATGCATGTATGGTACAATTTAGGGTTATAACACTAACATGGCCCTAGATTTATCCCATTTTGATGAGAATTTCAAATTTTGTAAATAAAAAATAATATCTCTATACCAATCATATTGAGAAAACTTGGGATAAACTTGAAGTAAAGGATGTTGTGTAGGATTAAGTTCTTTTTCAACTGCAACTATTTCTTGTGACACTAGATTCATTCCCAATAGCTTGCAGTTTGTTTCAATAAGAAGTGTTGCAATTCCATGACCCTTTATCAATTTTGTAGGATTTATTTCCAAATCATGTTCTTGTAGTTTAGCAATCCACTTACCTCTTCTCCCTTCACTGACATTCTGTACTAAAATATCTTTAATAGAAGCATTTGGAATGTATGCAATGATCTGCGAATGTAAAATATAATCCTTGAAGGCATTTAAGGCTTTTACTAGAGAATATACCTACTTTTCCATGTTAGTATATTTCAACTTGGCATCTCTCAATGCTTTGATGAAAATGAAATATGTTGCTCATAACCTTCTTCATTCTTCTGTAATAAGACAATTGCTATGGTGTTTTCAGAGGAAAAAGAAAAAAATAAAAATGGTTTGTCATAATCCAGACTAACTAAAACAGGAGATTCAGTAAGATCCTTTTTAATTTTCTCAAAGGAACTATTTGATTCAGCAGTACACTTTATTTCATTATCCTTTTTCAACATGTCAGTAATATCCTTCATTATCTCAACAAAGTTTAGTATGAATCTTATCAGGAAATTTATCTTCCCTGAAAATGACTACACCTCCTTATTTCTTGGTAAAATGATTGCTCTAATGGCCTCTACTCTTTTAGGATCAATCCTAACCCCATCCTTAGATACAATATGGAATAATAATTTCCCCTCCATAGCAAAGAAAGATTTCTTAGGATTTAGAGATAAGACAAATTTTATGCATTTAGTGAAGATCTGTCTTAAATGCTTAGGATGATCTTGGTATGATTTAGAAAATATTGTCATATCATCAAGGTATATTACAATAAACGTATCCTTTTCTCCCACAAAAGCAATATCCATTGCTCGTTGAAATGTGCCCCCTTCATTTATAAGTCCAAAGGGAATCTTTTCATACATAAATGTTCCCCGGGGAGTGGTAAAGGAAGTTTTATCTCTGTCTCCAAACATTGTTGGTTGTGTTATATTCATTTTCCTGGTAGCCTCCAAGACTAAAGCCAAGGTTTCATATTCTACCACATTATTGGTAGATTCGAACTCCAACTTATAAGATAATTGAATTTTCCCCATAGTTGGAGATATCATCACTATTCCTGCTCTAGAACCATATTTGGAACTAGCTCCATCAAAATATATTTTCCACGCCCCTTCAGGTTTCAAATCATCATGAGTGGGTATACTTTCTGATTTAGCTTCCCCATCTATGGACAATATGAAACAAACCAAATCATATTCAGTAGCATAAATGGGATGATTCATTGAGTTATTTTGATCACTTACCACATATGAAAATGTTGTTTCTCTATAAAATCTTCTCTGCTCACCCCCAAAAATTGGTGCAGTGGCATACGTCATATCCATCTGCATAGTGCCTCCCAAGTTTATTTCCCATGATCTAGATAACAACAAGCCATAATTAGCAGGTACATCAACCACCACTACATCCATCATGATACTCTTGATGGGGAGTTGTGCTAATGTAACTACCAATTCTTTAATCATGCCCTCACACTTAACCTTCCTTGAGTCAAATGAGTACAAATCATGATATGGTCTAATTATTTGAAGTCCCAAATGTTCCATAACTAATTTAGGCATAAGGTTATGAGAGGCTTTAGAATCCAGCATGTTGTTGTGAAACAGTTTGTCATGAATGTTCAAAGTGTGTAAAAAGGTGATACATAATATTATTTGTTGTCAATATGAGGTCCAAATGTGATCGTTAGAAATTCATCATGAATATTTAAAGTGTCGGGATGATTACTAGGATCAGATCCATGTATGAATTTCTCAATTGGTTTTTGATAAACATGATTTTTTACCAGTTCAACTAATGGGACATGTATCTTGATTTTCCCTAACTCATGTTCAATGCTAAAATGTTGACCAGGCTTCTCCAAGTCTTTAGAATCACTTTTCCCTTTAACTTGATTAGAGGAATTTATCTTTTATGTAATAATGATTGTTTCTTTTTTCTTTTTCTTTGGACTAAATTGTTGGTGTTTTCTTGGATGCAGGTATGTTATCATTTTTTGTCCCTGCTGGCCTAGGACTAAGGTCATATTTCTTGTGTAACTCAGCTTGCAATTCATTAGAAAAAATCCTATATTTAGAAAGTGTAATTCCTCCATAACTTTATGTTTCCCAGCATCAGGTTTAATATTTAAGGACCTCTCATAATCATGCTAAGTGAGATGCATAGCCTCATGACTATATTAAATCAAATGCATCTCTTCTTGAAAATCTTAAAACTCCTCAGCCCCCAAGTCTTCAACCACATTATTCTCATTATTGTTATTTACATGAGGTCTAAGGGGTTGTTCCTCATTCTTTATATCCCTCCTAAACATATAAGGATTAAAAGGTCTCCTAAAGTGATTATGATTCCTCTAGCCCTCTTCATTAGAAGGTTTATTTGGAGGACTACCTTCAGTTTCAAGTCTGGACAATTTAATAGACAACTTTCTTATGAGTCTGGACATTTCCTCTAATTTGGTTTCTTGGGAATCTTTACCAACATTTGAGGTGCCAGCTTCATCCTTTAATTGTTTCCTGTCTTTATCAATCTGATCAATTTTCACCTTTATCTTTCTAGAAGTTGTCATATTGCCCTGAATTTCAATGGCATCATCATGCATGATTAAAAGGGTGGAATACCTTCTCTCTCTTATCATAGTGGTAAAATCTGCCTAAAATGTTCATGCATAAGTCACCTTTGCAACTACTTGGGAGGGTTTAATATCTACTGTAATCTTATTACAGACTTTATTAAATCTCTTATTAAATTCAACTATAGTCTTTGTAGCCTTGTTTTTTAACAACCCAAACTTTGTAAGATAGTATAATTGATCCCTTGTTTCACCCCACCATCTTATGAAAGTGGTTTCAAGAACCTCCTGGGAGTTAATAGAAGAATGGGGTAACCCCCTGAACCATTTCCTAACATCTCCTTCAAGGGTTTGTACGAATAATATCATAAAAACATCATCGTGCTCTATGAAGAGATTATCCATAAAGTCTTGGAAGGATATCATATGCTCCTCAATTGTTATTCATTTTTCCCCATTGTAGTTTGGAAGGAATTTAAGATAATTTTCTGGAAAATCACGAGGGTTCGAAGGAAGATCAAAGGTCCATACCTAGCTGCCACCCACAGATTAACAAGTGGTGGAGGTGGTGGTGGGTTTCTATTTCCTCCTCCTTTCTAAACCATTAAGTGCTTAAGAATTAAATTGCTAGCTTCTACAGACAAGGGTGGTCTAGGATTTTTCAAGAAAGGTCTATATGAACTACTGGGTGACTAAGAAAAATTTATAGGAGAATTCCATAGATCAGTTAAAAGTTGATTAGAAAATTATGCAACTGAATGATCCTCCAAAGGTGTTCGGGGTATCCTTTCAACGCTATTCAATTCAAAATCGATTCTTATATTTATCGTTTCCCAGGGAATATAGCTTCACAATTTTGTCCCCAACAACGTTGTCAATTAAGGATGTTAGTCCTCAAGATGTTCCTGGTTGTCAGAGGAACGATTCCAAGGATCCTTAGAGACAAAATTCAAAAAATGGTTTTAAGGCTACCGTGCTTTATAAAGGGCGATATGCATAAATTCTCTTTCCTCACAGCTCATTAACACTTCGATATGGGACAATTAGGCAAACCATCTGCTAACAGGGGTGATTTCTCTTTTGTGAACTAGGATTTTGAGGTTAAAGAGAATGAATGACTGCATGAAAAGAGGGGAGTGTAGGTAAAGTATCTTGCTGGGACAAATCTTACCAGGCTTGAGTGGAGAAAAACGTACCAAGCATCAAAGAATTCAATAATTGCCACAATTTATGCATTCTAATTTGACTCACATGCATTTCAAACAACCAATTTTCTAATACATTCATATAACAGATATTATGTCAACATATGAATAATCCAAACAATATATGAAACAAGATTGGTCAATGGACTAGAATCAATCTCATTCATCAAGATTCCATACACATTTACAACACACACGGGCCAAAATTTGTTGTTGAAAGATTTTATTAATAATTAGAGTACATTACAGAGATGGAAGTTGGATCAATTAAAATGGAGAAGAAAGAAAGATGGGAATTACAGCCTAATACAACAGAAAATAGTTGAATCCCTATCATCCTCATGGTTGCCCTTTCAAATTTTTCTTTCTGTTAGAGTTGGATTGATCTCTCGACTTTGAGGTTCATACAATATTCCTCTCTCTGTTTGCTCATGACGAGCTAATGAGCATGATGGCTTACTTATAGTTATTCCTTGTACGAAAACCACTTCTTGTTTCTTTAAACCACCATAACAGTTTCTTGATACTGCTTCTTTAGCTAATGAAGTTATTTATCTTTCTAGTAGAAATTCCAACTAAAGTAAAATAGTCACTTTCACTGTGGTAAAAGGTCCTTTGATTGAAGGATTTTACCCTGCCAATCATGTTCAATTTGGATCCTTCCATACAAACGAATCTATAGGATAGATATGTTGGGATGGGTACCTTTTGTTTGTGGAAAATTGAGTCTTTTTTCGGTTGAAGGAAAAAAAGTTGTTTCCTCTCAACCACAATCACCTCACTGTGTGACACAACATCGGTCTAGCCTCTGGGTCCTCTACCATCCATCTCAGCCAGTTGTTGGCTAGAAAATGCAGCTACAACTTAGGATAATTTACAGGATAACATGTTTCTTATATTTCTAAACCATCATGAAAAGGAAGAAACCTTCTCCCCCTTTGCGAGAGCAGATAGAAATCCCAACACATATGAAGCCAACATGGCCAACATGACTTACTAGGGGAATATTTCCCTACAGGAGGATCACCATCCATTAGAGAAGAGATTAGAAACAAGAATCCAATGAAAATGAGATGCTTGCAGATGGTTGTAGCCTGTCATGTGGCCCTCACTTATAGAACTGTGATGTGGTACAAAAATCGAGTTGACAGACCCCATGATTGATTATATCTGAGCATAGTACCAGAGATCATATATCATAGTGCACGAGAGATAGCCAATGATCTTGATACTTGCCGACCATATATTCAAGTTTAATTATTATCAATATTTAGTCTCATATAAGATGGATAGACCATGCCACACAATTCCTTAACATTTTTTATGGCCTTTCTCATGCGGGAAAAATCCATTGAGATCTAATTTTATTGATTTTTTAAAATTATATATGGACACATGTCACTTTGATATTGGCAATCTCTTCAAATTTTGTGAACACGTGGAAATTAGGATGATGTCATGGGTGACATCATGAATGTATGATGGACACATGGTAGGTGATCATTGGTCCAGGTGGATGCCCAGGTGGCATGGTTGTCAGGTCCAATGAAGTTCAGTTGGTCCATGTGTCTCGCCATCAACCATAATTGATTTCAAATGCTTGCGTGGATTAACTTGACTAGGTAGAGGTCATTTATCAAATGTTAGACCACGTCATGTCTCGGTGGAAACTTGTCGGTACGTGATTGGTCCACCTTTTCATTTGACTCTTCGTCAAATGAAAACATGGTCATGTGGCTTCGCGATACCGCCAATGGTCTCACATGGGAAAGTGAGTGTTTTTCCCATAACAAAATGCCATGCGAAACCAATCAAATGAGGCCATGTATCGTGCTCCCAAACCACCTTTTTCATGCCCCGGTATCATGAAAAGTCGAGTGATTTAAGGGTGTGAGATATATTATATGCCATTGATCATGTGAAGTGGAATATGCCCATATCTTAGTCGTTGATCACGTTCCTTTGATGACATGCGTGGAAATGTTGGCCCTTAGAACTCTGTCCCAACCCCTGGTCACTGACATAAGCCCTCGACTAGAGCACGATCTCGTGTGTGCATAATTTAAGCCCTAGGTAGCCTCTATTAAGCTCCTTTTGTAGCATATAAGTCGTAATTCCATTTTTCATGACCTTTCTCCACTTCAAATGCTCACTGTTAAGGCCTATGGTTCCATGATATGGGTTCCAGGTAGTCTTCTCACTCTGACAGAGTAATATCCAATACTAAATTTCCTCTTAACAAGAAGTGCCCTAAAAAAAAATTCAACCTTGTACTAACACCAAGGAGAGAATTCTCCATGGAATATAACAATAAATATTGGTAACTCCATTGTTCATCTATTTCCTAGGTTTTAACCTAATGAAAGATGGTACCCACTATCTTTCATTATTCAAGTTTTTTCAGCTAGTTGGAAAGTTATTAGTGACTCCACTTTGAATGAAGCTTTATTCCCATTGCTACTGAGGATCTATTGCTTGTACTCAACTAGTAGTGGCTCTAAATGAGGAAAAAATATCTCACTTGGCAACTCCACACCTATGTCACATCATTGGATTGGGCCTAGAACAATGCATTTCTCTTTCATATCCAGTTTCTTGGTAACACCATTTATCTAGGTTGTGAACGTATTTGAGCATAAGGGGTTTAGGCCAACAAAGGGAGACACAACACTCTGTCTCAAGAATGATTGAAA
>SNQJ01S0005228.1:42435-67622 GCA_010110895.2 Picea sitchensis
TTTTAATGAATTTTGAATATCATCTTCAACATGAAAAGTCTTCTTGGGCTAGCATGTCATGTGAATGTTGTTGATCATACATCTATGAGGAAGGATAACGACCATTTGGGTTTCACTTATCATGATCAATTAAAGGTTGGTGTAGATACTTTTCTGAATGAGGTGCATGAGAATTGTAATGAAAATTCCAAGTAGCACATGAAATCATCGATTGCGATTTTTTATAACAGCAAGCATGTGTTGGTTGAGTTTGGAAATAATATGGTTTCTCATGAATTTCATGTGTAACATAAGGAAGAATACGTCAAAATTGATCATGACGGGTTTCCCTCCTATTCATGTGTATGTATTTAGCAATAAGAGAATGCAAACTAGAAAGATGGTAATTTCCAACACATAGATTATGAAACTCATGAGTTATTTAATGGACCTCTTGCACTTTGAATGATAGTGTTGTTTGTGAATGTCTTCTCCAACCTTCAATAGCTTTTGATGTTGACTTACAGGATGAAGTTCAACAAGATAATGAATCTCAAGACAAAGAATATGAGAGTAATGCATTACTTGGTGAATCCATTCCTTATTTGATCAATGACAATGTTAATTCAAATTATCTTCAAACTCCATTGGATCANGATGTTGACTTACAGGATGAAGTTCAACAAGATAATGAATCTCAAGACAAAGAATATGAGAGTAATGCATTACTTGGTGAATCCATTCCTTATTTGATCAATGACAATGTTAATTCAAATTATCTTCAAACTCCATTGGATCATGTTTTTGACATCGACAAGGAGGATAATAAACCATCCATTGAAAAAGAGAAGGCATTGGCAATTGTTACAATGATAAAATATCATTGTGTTTTTTGTTGACAATGATCATCAAGGAGAAGGAAACCTTCACCCTGGGCATTTGAATTTCTCAGGTGGCAATGACAAACAAGAAAAAGAGCGTTGGTGTGAGATTGAAGATTGACAAGATATGATGGTTCCATATTTCCTAGAGTATGAGGATTTTGAGTTTCATGATAGTTCTGATCATGAAGATGATAGAGATGGAAGAGTCGATTGTGTATATGGGAAACCTATGAAAATTGTAGATATGTTAATCATGGAAAAATTTGGCCCTATTTTTTCCTTTGAGTTTGGATTCAAGTGCTTTAAAGATTTCATCCCTTGGATGGAGGAGATTTTCCAAAAGACAAAGCAACAGTAAAATCTTGGAAAGAGGTTATTCATTTGTTCCTCTCTTCTATTAACACCTCTATCCATTGCATTTTTATTTTTTATTTTTCCCAATATTTTTTCTAAATTTGATTATGCCTCAAACCCCTCTAGGGCACATTTAACAATCACTCGGGATATATTGCACTATCCTTTCACCTACCAAACTCCAATGCCATCCACCATCTTATCATCCTATTCATGCATGGCTCTCATAGCCTTCTCAAATTGCATAGATGGTTACATTGGCAATGCCATGTGACCTAGTGGGCCCACTTTGGTAGCTAGGTTAGGTTGGTAGGTTTTCTCATTTTCTAAGTCAATTTTCAACATTTTTCTTTCAATGTTTCCATCATCTAGTTTTATTTTCCATCATGTTTTGCAACGAGAGCTTGTGTCATTCTAAATTGCAGATTTTGATTAGAAGAAAGGATTTGACCCCATAGCCAAATTTTTTGCTCCATAGCCCAATTTTATTTTGACTCTATAGCCCTACGTATTAAGACACTAAACTAAGTCTCACCCCAAATTATAATTTTTCAAACTTCACAGGGAGGATCCATCCCATAGTAGGAGCTAATGTTGTCACCTCAAAAGGTTCATCACCCAATTTTGGTTTTTCTTGTGGGGCCCAATTTAGACCAAATTATGCATATTGGTCAATGACATATTTGAGTGCAAGGAGTGGATTTGGCATGTTTACTTATCATCAAGAATATGACATAATAAAATTTTGATCTATTGAAGTATGAAAGTTGGTTTTTTCCCATGGGGCCCACCTTGTGTGAAGTTGTGCTTATCGGAGAAATGAGGAATTCATGTGTAGAAAGTGGCTTGGAAAGGGATTTTAAGGTCATTTATCATCATGGAGATGACGAAATTTGATTTTGATCTCTAGAAGTATAAGAACATGGTGGGACCTACTTTAGGTCAAACTATGCATACCAGAAAAAAATGTATTTGAAGGTAAGGATTGACTCATAAATAACTCAATGGGTTGGCTCCAAGTGGTGAGTGTTGTGAATTTCAAATGTAAGGTCTCATGGTGAAGTCCTCGGGCATATATATTGAAGAATATGTTGTTGAGCCTCACTTGATGTCCCCATTGGGTTAGGTTTCCAAAAGTGCAACCGATTGGTTTACCTTCCATACCATCCTCAAAATGAAGGGTAGTACCTGGAGGGTTTCTCAGGATGTGTATTCCACTAAAAAAAAAGGATTGGCTCATAGATTTTTTTTAAGTCATCAATTATCATGGAGATAAAAAAATTCAATTCCAAGCTCTAGAAATACAAAAATGAAGCTATTAAAATATCCCAACATAGTGCCTAGTTTCTCCTTCTATTAAATAAAGTACATCAAAAAGGCATCAAAAGCTATTGTGCAACCAATTGATGAAAATCCCTCTATGTCTACTATGTATTTCCTTAGCAACACATCATTTTGATTTCATATGCAAGGATAGAGTGGTATGAATCTAAAGAACTCATGAGACACATGTTTTTAATGGTTTTGGGGGCATTTTTAAATGTAAAATTCAAGTGGATAGTTATCTCTCCAATCAAAAAACTATTTTAGGAAATTGTTGATGAGGCTAGAGGATACATATGACATGGTTCATTCAACCTAATGCAGAGCACACAAGCAACAAAATATTTATGAGCATAGACCACACTCGTGTGCTCGTTTATTGAGTTTTGGTGTCCATAATATGGAATGGAGATAGGCTTTTCTAAGTTTGGGCCAAGGATCATTTGTCTTAGTTTTCAAGGAATGAAATGCATCACATTGGGAGAAAATTATGGGTGTAGTTTTCATAGAGAAACTTTGACCTCATGGAGGAACAATGAACATGAGCAAATGAAACTTGCAGCCAACATTTTCTAATCCACAGGCTGCACAGTGCACCATTTTGCATGATTTTGGGAAACATTGTTGAAGCCTCGACAAGAGGAACATTCCTGTGCAATGGGTACCAAGTTCTGTCGAGCATAAGGGTGACAATTGCCAAGTTCTGTCGAGCATAAGGGTGACAATTTCATGAACAATAGAGGAAAGGGGCATCTTGGTTTTCTTTATGTGAATGGCGCAGGTTTTCCCATCAATATTTGATCGGATGATTGACGTAAGTGAAAGGGAAAGCTTCGGTGGAGAGGGTTGCACAGCTCTCCTAACTTTGGATACTCCCTTCATCTAACG
This sequence comes from Picea sitchensis, assembly GCA_010110895.2. Classification (NCBI taxonomy): domain Eukaryota; kingdom Viridiplantae; phylum Streptophyta; class Pinopsida; order Pinales; family Pinaceae; genus Picea; species Picea sitchensis. Next base: position 45,864 of record SNQJ01S0005228.1, read on the forward strand.
AATCAAATTCAATCAACAGGTCGACGCTTCTCAGTGGTAAAAACGATGTGCACTCATATCTCATATCCATCACATGCCATACGATATGGAGGGTGTGATTTGGGGGCAATTATAAAATTCCAATAAAATAATATTTGAAATTGCACCCAAAACCAAAGATTTTTTACTCTATGGACCATGGCATAGCATGGTAGATGTATGGACTTGAGAGGTCAGGTAGACCCTTTCCTCCAAACAAATAAGGAGTGGAAATTGGTTAGGTTATATTAACTGTGGAGATGTTATTTGTGAGATCCATGTTTGATGTGTTGTTGAGATATTATTTCAATTTTTTCATTTATTTTTAGAATAAGTTAGATATGATAATAATCAATTAGCTAGATATAATGAGTCACAAACCATTATACATTAATTTATTAATTCAATAGAACTTTGTGTGTTCACAATCATTTGTCTCTACTCTCCCATTTTATCATGGTATCAAAGCATTAGGTCTGGGCATGACTTCCTCACGGAAGGGCCAGGAATATGCGGAAAGTAGTGTAGTTTGTTGCGTGTTCATCTCTTGTGTTTTGTATTTCGGGTGAGTTCTTTGTTTTGGTATATTGTTTTCTGATGTTGTCACTCCAGAAAAGGAAGGCGTCGTTGCCCAAGAAAAATCATTGCTATGAAGTATCCCTGCCCACACTTGTATGCCTTTCACTTGTGAAGAATTGTTGAAGAATCGCTGTGAAGAATCATGTGAAGATCCATTGTAATCGTTGCATGTTGAATGAGCGTTGGTGTGAAGAATCGTTGTAAATAATTGTTGTGGAATCGTTAATCGCTACTTGGTAATTGCAGCCTGTGTGGGAGAGTCCGTAGAATCCAGTGGAGAAAGAGCTGCCAGGGGAGCAACCGTTGTGTGAAGTTTGTCCGTACAGATTTGCTGCAGTCACGAAATCGCTGCCACACTGTCGACCGTCATTTTCCTGTGTAGAGAGGAACCACTGCCATTGTATGCAGTTATCAAGTAAGCTCGTGTGAAGAATCAAATTCCTATAGGAAGTGTAAAATTGCTGGAGAGTTGTACGATTGTTGTCTCAGAAATTTTGCAATCTACTGGTGGTGCCATCGCTTGTTGCTGGAGTGTTGGTTGATCGCTGGCCATGTGCAGGAGTCGCATTTGTTAAGGTATCACCGATCTGTTTTTTTTGCTAGTTTGTGTTGTTTGTATGCAGCTGTGAGTTACCAAACGCTTCTTTGAAATGTTTTGAAATTATTAATCATTGTTGAAAGTCGTTTATTGTGAAGAGGCCGCCATCAAGAAGTTGACATTCATTTGAGCGTTGTCACTTTGAGTGAATGAGTGCCTTCCGAGACGCAACAAAAGGTCGTGTGAAGGAGCCAGTTGACGAGAAAGGGCCCACGCCTGTGTGGAGGTCGACTAGTTGTGAGCCATTGTTGTGATCGTAGTGTGAGTGAGAGAGCTACGTGAAGGTTCGTGTGGATCAGGGGTGATGTGTGTTGATTTGGATGCCCTTCTGGATAAGTGTCATTGTCGTAGAGAGGACCTTTGTTGTTAAAAGTAGTGTTTGGCCCACTGCATGGAGGTGTTATAGCTAAGTGAGGTGTATGTGCCCATTCCCTCATACTCACACAACCTCTAATATGATTGAGAAAAGTGTGATTGATTTGTGATTTAACAAGTCTTGTTTGTTTGAAGGTGTACATAGTTATGTCATTCAAGTTGTCTGAAATAAAATAGACTCATGACCATATTATAATGTGAGTCACACATATAATTTAAAGAAAATCTATGATATTTTGTTGTAGTGGTCTTAGAGAATACTTAAGTATGTACCTAATATAGGTTATGTACCTGAGCCATTGTATACCCCCTAATGTAAAAAGTTTGTGGTGATCTAAAAACCACTATGTAAAGGATGGTTTGTGGTCAGTAGAAAACCACTTGAGAGTGCATGGTTGAGGGTAATCCGAGAAAACCCAGAGCATGTTTACATGGAATCCGAGAAAACCTGATGCATGGTTGAGGGTAATCCGAGAAAACCCAGAGTATGGTTACATGTAATTTGAGAAAACCTGATGCATGGTTGAGGGTAATCGGAGAAAACCCAGAGCATGGTTATGGGTAAGCCAGAAAAAAAAACCCGAGGTTGATGATGATGTGATGAAGGGGGAATTAAAGTTAAAAGTACAGATATGAGGAAGAATGGTTGAATAAACCATGTAGCTGAAAAGGATTCCTAAAGAACTGGCGGTTACAATGGCTGATGACCCATGTATTCAGGTAGATGGATTTATTTTTATATGGACACCAATAATTAAATGCAAGTACAAGAGGAAGCAGATGAAGATATGACCACATATATATATAGATAAGTAGTCATTAAGGGAGAGTGTTGGAATATCTAATTCCTACTTATCTAATATGCTTGCTAATGTATTGAGAAGTAGAGTCGATCTCTACGTGTGAGTTGTGTGATATTATTCTTAGGAGGTTGTTTGAGAATTGGATTTGTGAGATCCATGTTTGGTGTGTTGTTGAAATATTATCTCAGCCTCTCCATTTATCTTTAGAATAATTTAGATCTAATAACAACCAGTGAGCGTGAACTCGATATAATGAGTCATAACCCATTGTATATGAATTCATTAATTCAATAAAATTTTGTGTGTTTACAATCATTTATCTCTACTCTCCCATTTATCAAGTGGGTGATGTGGCTACGGGCCCATTATGATTTTAGGTTTATAACTTCTCATGGCTCGTAAGGTTTTGATTTTTAAAGCAATTATTTCCATATGCTTTTTTATTATAAAGTTCACTTTATAATTTTAGATTTCTAAACTAGCTTTTATAATGCTAAATGTAAAGTGAACTTTTGTTTATAAAAGCACAAAGAGGTCATGAGTTCTAAGCTCTTCCATGCTCAAACAACAAACTAGTTTTGGTAAATTATTTTGAACTAGTCCAAAAAATATGTTTGAGGTCATGATGTTCATAGAATAGAGGTAGTTGGAATACATGGTTCTATTTTGTAACCTCTTTTGGTGGTTAGAGAATAGAGCACTCTCATGGGTTGTCAAGAAAGCCACTACAGCCATATAAAACAACACAACTTAACTTATTGAGCACATTCAAGTGAATGATTGAAAATTCACTTTTAGCACTAATAAGTGGGTTTTAGTGTTAAGCATAAAGTGAGCTTAGATTAAAAGGTGTGTTGTTATATTTTAGAAGAAAAATAGGTCTCGGATTCTATTCTTTATCACTTCAAAATAGTTGTTATAGCCATATAAAGGAATTATATAACAAGACTAAGGTACCAAATCAACCCTAAATTTAGCCACGAATTTGGCAAAAGGCTAAGTTAAGTTGAATAGAAGCTTCTCTTCTAACTAAATTTGACAAAATCACAAAGCAAGAATTCTCATTGGTGGAGGAAGAAAGTTATTTTAACCTAATTTTGTGGCTCGCATATCTTTCCCAATAGTCTTAATAGAGAAAAAAATTATCATTGTAAGAATCTGAAGTTCAAATCAGTGGTAGAGTAGGGAAGATTGAAAGCAAAGAGGCCATAAAAAATTCAAGGTTTTCCTGGACCACCACCTTTTTTGCATATAGCAAGTAATTATTCTCCTCCTCCTCCTCCTCCATTATGTTCTCATTCTCCTTGCATTCACAAGAGGTAGATTGTAATCATTGTATGATATCATATGCTAAATTGGCTCAGGAAAGAGACTTAGTTCCTTTCTAAGACCCAATGTATGTTATTTTGGAAGAGATTTAATGAATAATTTCAAAGCACTAGTGGTGAATGAACCCCCTTGTCGAATTCTACCTCATATTTTGAGGAATGGTGGAGGACAACGGTGAATCAACCCCCTAATGCCATTTCCTTTCTACTTGGGAATATTTTTTATGTAGTGGGTATGTGGAGAAATCCAAGACATAGCTAAGTCATCCCAACCCCTGGTGCCTTTTTCTATTTCATAATAGTTATTAGCTTTGTTGTATTGATGATATAAATTTCGAGACATTGCTCTTGCATTTATTATGACTATTTACTTCATGGTTATTCATTTAAACACGTTGGATCTATTTTAAATGCACAATAGGTCTATTTCCTAGAGTTTGTAGCCACATTAAAGAGCTTTTAACAATGCTTTCTTAAATCCAAATCCATTTCCCCTAAGTTATTTTCCACACATGTGGATAAATTCAGGACATAGCTAAGTCATCCCAACCCCTGGTGCCTTTTTCTATTTCATGTTCATTGATGGAAAAATCCTTATGTAAATAGCTATTAGCTTTGTTGTATTGATGATATAAATTTCGAGACATTACTCTAGCATTTATTGTGTCTATTTACTTCATGGTTATTCATTTAAACATGTTGGATCTATTTTAAATTCCCAATAAGTTTATTTCCTAGAGTTCGTAGCCACGTTAAAGAGTTTTTAACAATGCTTTCTTAAATGAAAATCCATTTCCCCTAAGTTATTTATCATGCATAATCAGATTAATGTGCTTTTGTTTCATAACATCATTCCTATGGATAAAATCTATTGAATCTCCTTTTCTCTTTAGCCTCCTAGACACTCCCAAAACTATAACTCGAAGCTCTTTTTAGTTTTTTGAGGCCACAACAATGTTATATTCTTGAAACATGGCATGTCCATTCCAAAAGGATATTTAATTCATTGAGGGTATCCCCCCTAACCCGAGAGCTAGCTCGAAGGTCTAAAGCAACATGGAACGTATTCCTACACATTATTCTTGAACAATTACCCCATGAGAATAAGAACAACCTGAGTGACAAGACCTAGGATGGGATGGAGCTAGAATGTGACGTGTCCTCTAGTTTAGGTGCATTTCCATGACCTCTGGGAGCATAAGCACATATGCCAGTACATATGCCTCTTAGCTCCCTCTCATGAAAGAATTTTCTACAGGAAATGCCCAAGGCTATTTGAATAATCTATTCAAGTTCTGGGATAGATTGGTTATTGGTACCTAGATGAGAAAATCAATTACATCATATTGTATGGAGAAACCCAATCTCCTCACACCCTTCCCATGTATGTACCAGATCGATTTCTCATCCAAGAGATAACATATCAAACATATCTCCATTGATTTAATTCTTAACTAACTCATATACAAAAGCAGTTATGTTTGATTTATCCTCTTTATATTGGATTGTATTGACTAACCAATTATGTTTTTGTGAAAATATAATTTTAAAAGATAGAGGATTAAATGCTTGAGGAAGAAAAATTTGTATGCATGACCCTCTAAAAGTGGTGGAGAACCAAAAAGGCTTAAGTGGCCATCACTTAGTTGTATTCCCATGAAGAGAATCCCAAGGAAGAGATGAAGGAGAGGGAACTTTCATATGAGGAATTATAGGGAAAAGGTAGAAAGCCACTAAATCCAAGGAAGAAAAGAAAAAAAGATCTCAAACATAAGCAAAGAAACTGGTAGTTTAACTAGTAAAGGCACAAAGAAGAAAAAGAATTGAGGAGGAAATACTTAAAAGGAAAGTTGAGACTGAAGTTGAAAGATGAGTTATTGAAGAAAAATTACAAAAGGAAAATCCAAAATGGAAGATAAAAGAAAGAAGGCGCAAGATGGGGTAAAATAGTGAGCTAACAAAGGATAAGTAGAGGCAAGGATGATTGAATAACAAATAAGAGAATGATGCTAAGGAATATGTGGAGAGAAAGAAAAATGCAGAAGCAGAGGAAAAAGAAAAAGAAGTTGAAACATTGATCAAACAAATTGAAACTGAAGCACTCAAGAAATAGAAGGCAAACAAAGAAGAAAATAAGAGATCTAAGGAAGTAGGGGTAGGATCACCTAGCAAACAAATTAAAACTATAAGGAGCATAATGATAATGTCCTCAGTTGGAATGATTACAGGAGGAGAATCTCCATCTCCCATAGCCCCAAGTCTACATCAGTTTATGAAAATATATCATCCCACTGATGAAGTGGCTAGATTGGAATTGTTTTCCTTTAATAAGAAAAGGAAACAAATTATGAGACAAACCCATATGAAAAAGAAGTTAATTGTTAATCAAGATCTCGTGGACACTACAAAGGGTACCATAATGGACGTGAATGAGATAGATCTAGTAGTTATAGCTTCAACAAGAGTGGCTACTTCCCAATCCATTAAATATACAATTGTTAAATTATCTAAGGAAGTGTTAGACTACAAAAAGAAGATTGAGCTTCTAAAGAATCAGGTTGAGTATTACAAAGAAGATAAGGGGAACATCACTAAATTTTCAGTGTTCTCTAAAAATTTAAGATGATGCAAGCATGGTACGAAAAAACGCTACAAGAGGATACAAGACTCCCATAGCCAATATCAAGAAGTACTTTCCCTCTCTAACATAGTGAAGGGAAGGAAAAGAAGATAGGAGGGATCAAAAAGATGCTTTGATCTCCCAAGACAATGACAACATTATTACACAGATTCGTTGATCAATGCAAGAATTGCAAGATTTCGCTTTGATCATCAACCATGCAAGAGTTGTCAATAATGGGAGATCATATTGAAGTGAATTTAGAGTGCAGAACAATGCATATGATAACAAAAGAACAAGAAGGATCTTTCACTAAACCTAAAAGCAAAAATCAAGAAATTGCGGTGTTATGAAGAGATCAAGAGTTCACAGAGATGGAAATAACTTCTAAATAAATGAGGTGGTAGTTGCATGGTGGTGTGGGGGACTTAGATACTCAAATTGTAGGCATAGAGATGTTGCTCGATATTGTTAACCTAAGTGTTATTGTGGAAGTCATAAAAGAGAAAAACCAAGAAGAGGCATTTGAATATGCTTTTGAATTTGCATCATTCTAGTACTCTAACCCTACAAATCGCCATATTGTCAAGGAAGCAAAATGAAATGGAAGTGAAGTTGGACCATCCTACTTCCTAGCCACTATATATTCTGAAAGTTCTCAAGACCGCTTCACCATTGTTGTGTAGAGAAAAAGTGTGGTTAATTAGTAGTTCAAGCAATCCCATTTCAATAGTTGTGAACACGCAAGTGTGACCTTTCGAGGGAGTCAGAAGTTGTCTTCAATGTTATCCAATTTTTTAAGTGTTTTCACATGAGCAACATCAGTGATAAAATAGATAGGATACTAGGGACATGTGTTGGTACAAAGTCGTATCAGAATTGTGATAACTCAATTGACTTATTCATCTTTATGATTTCCCCTGTTCCACAGTCAAGGTGATGAGGATGTAGAGCACCACTGGTTCCTCTTCAATGTTATTTGGAATGCACAAACAACATTGAATGCAACATGCTTGGTGGAATTAATGACGTCTGAGGAAGAGAGTTGTAATGGTACATAAAGTGTAAGAAAAAAACTCCTACCTTACATGGTGTGACTTTGGTTTAGCTAAGGGAAGATTTCATGAAGTAGTTTCAAAAGTCAATGTCATAATAGTAGAGCATTGCATAATTGAAAGAGATTAAGCAAAAAGTGGGAAAGACCATTTGAGAGTATGATAAATGGTTTCAAGATTTGATCAACAAATTGAGCTATAATATTTAGGAAGTGTAGCATAAATAATGGTTCATTGATGGACTATTACCACATATACACACATCATTGTTGCAACAATGGATGTTGATGCAACAATGGATGTTGATGCAACAAGAAGGCTTGGAATTCTCTATGTGACTCGAGTCTATAAGTGGATTAGAGGGAACCTCAATCTTGGGTTTGTCTCCAGGTTTCACACAATTCCAGTATCGGTGGATTGCTCTATAATAGCAGATTCAAGATTTGTCGAAGGCAAACTGAGCACGCAAGAGTTAGTATGGTGCACATGATTGTGCAAGGCAATAGGCCACCTATGGAATGATTTACCCATGACCCAAAGATACAATGTGATAGTGGTTAATATATTTATGGGCAGTATGCCAAGCAAAGAAGATGTCATACTCTACAAAATATGAAGAAATATAGGCATGACCCACATCATTTCCCATTGTTGCAAAAGTACAAGAACATTATAGCAGTAATACATTGTGAATTTTGTAGGGTAAACAATCATTATAATGAGGATTATCATTCATTATTTGTGCTCATTGAGAGATTTGAGAAGAACTTGTTTGTTGTGGAATCGAAGGGATGCATAAATCGAGGACATCATCATAATCAAAATCAAGATTGGAATCAAGATAATTGTGTGGAAGAATGATTTGAACTATCCTCCACCATGGTGTAACAATTGTAATGAGGTGGGGTACGTTGTGCAAAATTGTTCACAACCATGTCATCCTCACTGTAGTGATCGCCCAAAGACTAGGAATAACATTGAGGATTGCTTAGAGTTGGTAGAAAAGTGGGAGGAATGGGATAGAAGGAAACATAATGTGAGCATGGTTAATTTTGAACCATGGATCCTTAGTGGTGCTAACTCAAGCCAAGCCTACACCAACATAAGTGTCATCATGTTGGAAGGATCTAAGACAAATGTGTATGTGGGAACAAGAAATCAAGAACATATTCATTGAGCACCAAGGAAAATGTCTACATTCAACGCACCACAACAAAAATGATTTTTGCATGATGCAGTGGAAGTAATGAGGGAGGTAGTCTGAGAAAAAGATATTATCCTCAAGCATGTAGAGAGACCATGGTCCATAAATCACTCATCGAGCAAATGTCAAATATTTCCAACATCGATGGTTGAGGAAGAGGTCAAAGGGTGGTTGAAGACCTACATATAGATATTAGAGGATGATCAAGATGAGAATAGTCTCAAGGAAGTACTTGCTTGAGTTATGGGACAACCCATCATGATGGTCATTGATTGATTGTTTCACTAAGTAAAAAGGAGATGGTTGGGGAAACAATTCCATCTCAATTCTTTAATCAAAAGATATATGAGGTGCACAAGGTCATGATTGATCTAGGATCGAACATGAATATCATATCGAAGAAATTCTAGGAATTCATGGGAAAGCTAAGTTTGGTGTGCTCACTGACATAGTTGTGGTTGGAAAACCAATCAAGGATATTACCAATCGATAGGATGGAATATATGGAGGTTGGTTTCAATGGCATAAAGAGCTATGCTAACTTTGAAGTCATCAAAATATTAGATAATAGGATCCTTATCTTACACTACCAAGGATCGATTGGGCCTTTGATAATGATGCTACCTTGAACTTGAAACAAAGTCGGATGTCATTTGAGAAAGAAGGTTGTAGATTCATTCAACCATTGGACCTAACATTAAACAAGATCTTTGTGTAACATGTACAGAAAGTTTTGGATGAAGGCACCCTAGATCAATTATATAACCTCAGCACAAGGAATCAAAAGGACTATAATAATCCCACGGTGGATGGAGAGATAAGTTGGCACAATGTATGCTTATTCGAAATATATTCATAAGCTACCTTCAATAGATGGTAGAGTGGTGACTATGAACAATCCACCCAACGATGCACGTTTCCATGGGTATGTAGGTGGATTGACATGGAGGTAAAGGACCCATTGAAGTTTGATGGAACAACCAACACAAAGGAATTTGTGGCTCGAGTAGAGAGCCAGATTGTGCCCATATAGAGGATTGTAGTGTTGGAAGTTTATTTGGGAAAGACCCCCGCATAATGGTAGGTGACACATAACATTGTTCTGCATTATTGGGAATTTGCGACAATGATCGACATAGACTCTCTTTCTATTGGAGCTAAGGGTCCTACCAACATATGACAAGCCTAGTCTTGTCGACTAATATGTCTGGTTCGATGGAACCTTTAAACTGCATGAACATTTGAATATGTGTGAAAAACATTGTATAGCATGTGATATTCCACTCCAAAAAGGGGTTCACAAATTTATGCACAACTTAGAGATATTGTTGGGGAACTGATATCTTCAGGATAAAATGTGACAACAAACACGACATTGATTGAATATATGTGAAAGGTTCCAAGCTACTTTTCAAATATCTGGATAAAAACACCATATGTAGGGGTACTTTGGTGCATTCATTGTTACCCACAATGCCTGACTATAGATTTTGAAAAGAGGAATGTTGCAAAGGGGAACCCCATAGATGCAAACATTGATCCCACTGACACCGACACCATAGAGGAGCTGCAATATTTGTGGTTTAAGGAAGCGAAAGGGAACCACATAATTTAGGGTATAGGGGATGCTAACAATCCAATGTCTTATCATGAGTCGCTACAAATGAAACATGTTAATATTATAAATCAAGATAAGCCAAATCTCGTAGTGATACAAAATTGTTGGATGAGCACATAATCATAGATATTATAGTTGTATTGCATGAACCATTGAATTTCCATATCTATTTCGGAAAAGTTTTACTGACATGAAAGGTGTCGTGGGAAAAATGATGAAATGAAGATAGAATGAAGCCTGATGCAAGGTTGACAAAGAAAATACTATACAAGATGACCTCAAACTACAAGGAATAGGTCAAATATGAAATAGATAAGATGTTGGATGTAGGGTTGATCTTCCTAATCAATCAGTCCAATTGGATTAGTTCGATCGAGATACAAAGAAAAAATATGGGTGGAATCCACATGTGTGTTGATTTTGTGGAATCAAGAAGGCATGTGTACATGACCCCTCCCAACCCCATTTAGTGATGAGATTTTAGAGAAATTCACTACAAATGAGGTGTGTTCATTCACATATGGTTTCTTAGGGTACCATTAGATTAGCATAGTTGAGGAAGATAGAATAAAACTACATTCACTATTAAATGGGGGTTATACGCTTACAACATAATGCCCTTTGGACTTAAGAATGCCCCTACATTGTTTTCCAGTGTGGTAGTTGTATCCTTCCAATATGTATTCACACATTTGTCAAAGTATATTTGGATGACTAGATGGTATACAACTTGCTCAAGGAACATGCTATGAAACCACGGTTCATGTTAGATAGGTTTCAATAGATGCAGTGGTAGTGAACATCAAGGAGTGCATCTTTTGTACCCCATTTAGTATTTTCTCCCACGTATAGCATGTAAGGAAAGTTTGTTGGTGGATCTTGCCAAGATTACAGTCATTGTCAACTTGTCTACACCTAGTATATTTTCAACACTATAGTATGCTTTGGGACATACTAGATATTACCAATGGTTTATCAAAGCATACACTGAGTTGATAGCACGAATGGAAGAGTTATTGCAAAAGGGGTATCGCTTGTTTGGAAGGAGACCTATGAGGCGAGGTTTTTTGAATTGAAGCAACGAATGGTCACAATGCCAATACTCATGTTCTCGAATTGGAGTTAATTTTTTCATGTGCATGTGGAGGCTTTTGGCATCACATTGGGTAATGTGTTATCACAGTCGAGAGAAGGAACATTGGATCATATGATGTGCTTTATAAGAAGTAAATTATCAAATGTTGATTAGGATTACACTACCATAGAAAGTGGAGGATTAGAAATGGTATATGCACTCAAGGAGTTTCAACATTACCTACTTGGTCATCCATTTAAGTTTTTCATGGATCACTCAATTTTCAAGTACCTAGTCAACAAGCCACCCTAGAAGGGCATGTGCTTTATAAGAAGTAAATTATCAAATGTTGAGTAGGATTACACTACCATAGAAAGTGGAGGATTAGAAATGGTATATGCACTCAAGGAGTTTCAACATTACCTACTTGGTCATCCATTTAAGTTTTTCATGGATCACTCAATTTTCACCTAGTCAACAAGCCACCCTAGAAGGGCAAATTCATCGTGCGTTATTGTTGTTTCAAGAGTTTTATTTCAAAGTGGTAATTAAGCCAAGAAAGAAAAACATTGGGCATGGACATCTTTTTCAAGTACAACATGGGGAAGCTAATGATAGTTGACGAACTACCTGATACCAATCTCTTTCACATGGAATCCATTCTATACTTCTTCATTGAGATCACTAAATTTCTTTAGGCATAGGTCTGACTCCTGCTAATTGGCCATTGATGGATTCCTACCAAGATGCTTTACTGGACGAGGGCCAAGTAGTAAATAGTGGCACATGATAGCCAAGGTGGTGGACATTATGAAGGTAAGGCTACTAAGCAGAAGGTTTTGCATATAGGAGTGTGGTGGCCAACTTTATTTACAGACATCACAGAGTACACAAGAATTGTGATTTTTATTATGTTGATGATTGCAGCATTTATGTGGAGACATTCTCCGGTGACACAACCCGAGAGAAAGCTCCCTAAGAGGGGTCCATTGTGTCTTATCCGAGATGAGCTAGAACTAGATGGCCTCCTCCCTACAAAGACGAAGAAATCAGATGATTCCCTGTGGTAACGAATGAGAAAGGAGGATCACAGAGTTGATCGCAGTATGTGGTCAGAAAGCACAAGGTGAACATGTGAAATCCTTAAAGTGTTGGGTGCATCCCCATGAGAACATAAATGAAGATGATGTATTAGCCTCCTCCTCGGAAAGCGTAAGAGTTGATGAGGAAATTCCAGATGACTCTCATCCAGAATGTTGGGAAAAGAAGATCTATTGAGGGATGGTACTATGGACGATCACGTGAACGTGCGATCCTGCAAGTATGGTTGAGCACTAGTGAAGAAGTGGTTCTTCATGTAATGCAAAGGAGCTAAAGATATGGACATCCCCATGGATTTGCCCCTAGTGGATGAGCACTAGTGGGTGTATACTATCCCTTGATATATTGTTCAAGAGGCGCACCTTTGTAACCCTAATCAGGATGTAAAGGGTACAGTCGACTCCCACCTTAATGTGATTAAATAATGCAAAAGATAATTAATCAAGTTATTATTAATTATATTGTGAGCTAGTGAGGTTGGCCCTCTTGTTCCAATAGACACTTATGTTGACAAGTTCAACTTAGTATAAGTAAAGGTAAATTCCCATTGAGGAATCCTTCATATCTTCATGTGAGTTTGGAAATTTCAGCAAGTTAACCTTCTTGGGAAAGCTCTCTTGGGCACTAGTTCTAGGGTTGAGCACCCTCTCAGTGTGTGCTAGGGTCTTCATTGGCGGTGAAGGTAATTTCTCTTGAAGAATATAGCAAAGGATTTGGCTGGGTTTTCTTCCCTTGTTGAGAAGGGTTTCCCAGGATACTTCTTGTGTTCTTGTGCATGGTGTTTCTTCTTGTGATCTTGGTTGTTGCAACATTATTGGCTATGGTTAAGTCAAATGCTAAAATGGAATGAACTTCATACTTAACCTTGCTCATAGAAAAATTAGCATGGTATCAGAGCATAGGTCTTGAAGAACCCCTGCACAAGCATTCAAAAGGATAAATCGTCCTCCTTCTGCAGTTTCGTATGACCTCTAGGGTTTCTGTAGAAATCTGTACGACCCTCACTTGATCAACCCTTTCACCCCTTTATAAGTGGACGTTGAAGCTAAAATTTGGACCAAGTTGTACGATCCTCCTCAGCGCATCTCCAGAGACCTTCAAAACAAAATTTCGAGGATTTTGAGTTTTTGGCCCTAGGGTTTCTAGGGTGCCGAGATTTTCTGTAGAATCCTAATCTTAGATTTCTGCAACTTCTTGAAGAAATGTTTTTTCTTAATTCAACAAGCATTTCCATGACACTATCAAAGTTGATTGTTGGTAGTCATAAGCCCAACAAAATCCAAGGTTACTAATTCAACCAAATCATTAGGTTTTCAAAATCCAGTTGCCGAGAGTTTGAAGAAACCAAACAAATGAAGAACAGAGCCTTAGTAGAAGATAGGCTTGATGGAGCAAGCAACTTGAGCTCCTGGAAATAAAGGCTTCAGGTCACCCTTGAAGAAGACGACCTTTTGGATGTGGTAACGAAAACTTTACCATACACAACTACAGATGTAGAGAAGAAGATAATAAAGGAAGAAGATGTCAAAGCAAGAAAATTAATCATCTACTCAGTAAGGTATCATCTCTTACCTCGTATTTCCAACCTGAAGACAGCTTATGATATGTATGAAGCATTAAAAGAAATGTTTGAAAGTGACAACACCCTCAAAGCTCTTACCTTGAAGAGCCAACTTCAAAGTACCAAGATGATGAAAGGTGACACAGTTGCTATCTTCTTTATGAAGATATCACAGATTAAAGAACAACTAGAAACCATTGGAGAAAGCATGTCTGATAGAGAACTTGTCTTAACCACTCTCAACAATCTTCCAAAACATTGGGAGCCTTTCCTTCAAAGTATCAGTGGAAGAGAAATTCTACCAACCTTTGATTATCTATGGACAGATTGTACTCAAGAAGAACTTAGACTTAGAAATAGAGGAGTGGAAGACTCCCCAGAAGAAAATCATGCTCTTACACTTCATACAAAGAAAGGAGGAAGATTCAAAAGAAACTTCAGACAAACATTCAAAGATGAAAAGTCTTCATCAAACCCAGGTTATAATCAGAGAAGAGATGTTTCAGAAATTCAGTGCTTCAGCTGTGACAAATATGGGCACTATGCAAGAAATTGTCCAACCAGGAAGAAGGGAAGACAATATGATTCTACCGCTGACATTGATATAGATCCACCTCAAAAGAATGAAGATAAGAGATAGGAGAAGTACTTCCTCTAAACCAATCATGACTACAAACCCAAGTAAATCAATTGATCTCTAATTTTATAGTTGATTGCATTATTAATAAATGAAGGATATTATCCCTAGTATGGGAGCCCTCAAAGACTTGGACCATTGTCCCTGGTACGGGAGTCCAAACCTTATTTGATTGATTATTATGCTGAACAAAAAGACATAAGAAACAAAGCAATAAAGGAAGATTCCCTTCCTTCAAACTTCATAGAGAGTTGCTTGACTCAGAGGGAGTAAAAAACAAAATAAAAGGAAGAAAGAGTTAATATCCTCAACAATCCAGAGAAAGACAAACAATATTCCAACAAATTCAGCTACTCTAGTTGATATGACCATAGATATTACAGTGGAGCATCAAAGGTATGCCCATGGTTGACAAAACTCTGCTAGAAGATAGAGAAACATACAAGTCTCTCAAGGAACACCTTGAGAAAGCAAGAGAGTTTTCAAAAGCTATCCTTTAGTCATGAGCTACTTCATTGTAGAAACAACAAGAGAAACAAGTATGGCAAGATGCCATAACAAAAGAATACCAGTATATCTTAAAGAATTATGTATATGATATTATTCAGAGACCAAAAGGGAAGTTTTTGGTAACTTCCAAGTAGATCTATAAGAGCAAGCATGCAGCTGATGGAAGTGTCAAGAAATACAAAGCCAGAGGATTCTCACAAACAGAGGGAGTTGTCTATGATGAGACACTTGATCCAGTAAGACCGATACACTTCCACTCGTACTACCATCCATGAGTTGGAAACCATATCAAATGAATGGATTCTTGATGAGTTTGGGTCTCAGCTAGAGTGTTGCTGATCCAAAACTATATTATTACAATGTTGGTGACGAGAGCCTGATTTTGATGACTTTTAAGGAAGCCTTGTTGTTGAAAACAAGTAAGCCTTGACTTCTAATTTCAAGATGAAGGATATGAGTATGATGCTCTACCTCCTGGAAGTATGACAAAGAACCAATGAGATTTTCCCGAGTCAAGGAAAACATACAATGGGAATATTAAAGAAGTTCAGTATGACAGAATACAAAAACACCGTGATAGATTTGAAGAAAATGAATGATGATGATTCAGACGAGATTGATCCACAACTGTTTGGATCATTGATGTAGACCTGATTCATGCTATGCAGTGAATATGCTTAGCCAATCCATGAGCCAGCCGAGACAGTAAAGCATATATTGAGATATACACAAGGCACAGTTTGACATGGTCTGAGATATGCCTCCAAGTGTGAAATTAAGTTTGCATGGATATGCCTATACAGATTGAGTAGAGAGTACAATGAATCGGAAGAGAACATTTGGTTGTTGTCTTACTGTGAAGTTTACCATGGTTTCTTGATGTAGTAGGAAACAAAACTTTGTGGCCTTGACTACCACATAAGGCAAGTATATAGCATTGAGTGTGCGAAGCAATGTGGCTTCACAAGCTTCTGATAGATTTACTTGATCATGAGACAGATCCTATGATGATAACAATAGCCGTGTGTAAAGCTCTTTGAGAGGCCAGTGTTTCTTGATGGATTGAAACACGTTGAGATGGAATACCATTATATCATAAATATGATGTAGAGGAAAATAGTACACATGCAGTGCCTTCCTACACATGAGCAGATTGCAGACATCTTCACCAAATTAACTTGGTGAAGAATACCTCCCTAGTTGAGAGGGAGTGTTGATGACTACATCCAAGACAAAGATCAAAATACATTCGTGTGAGACTTGGCATGATGAAGAATGCCTCCCTAGCCGAGAGGGAGTGTTGATTATTGCAGCTATGTGAGACATTCTCCAGGACACAAAACTGAGAGAAAGCTCCTGAGAGGGGTGTGTGGTTCTTATCTGAGACAGAGCTGAAACGTAGAGATGGCCTCCTTCTTACAGAGAGTTGAGAAGAACTCCAGATGATTCTCATGTGTAACACAGTGAGAAAGGAGACATGTAGAGTTGGACGTGCATGTGGCTGAGCACAAGGTGAACGTGTGAAATCCCAAAGTGTTGGATGCATCGTCCATGAGAACATAAACGAAGATGATGTATTAGCCTCCTCTGAGCAGAAGAGTTGATTAAAAACTCCAGATGGCTCTCTTGTGTAATGCAGTGGGAAAGAAGATTTGTTGCGTGGACGTGTCTGTGGACGAGCACAGGTGAATGTGATCATAGTGGCTGAGCACTAGTGAAAAAGTGGTTCCTCTGTGTAATGCAGTGAGCCAGAGATATGGACATCCCTATGGATGTGCCCTAGTGGATGAGCACTAGTGGGTATATAAGATCCCTTGCTATATTGTTCAAGAGTCGGACCTTCTTGTAACCCTAATTGTGATGTAAAGGGTACAGGTCGACCTCACCTTAATGTGATTAATAATTAATGTAAAATATAATTAATCTGGTTAATATTAATTATATTGTGAGCTAGTGAGGTCAGACCCGTTGTGCCAATAGACACTTATGTTGACATGTTCAGTCTAGTATAAGTAAAGGTAAATTCCCCATTGAGGAATCATATATTTCATGTGAGTTTGGAAATTTCAGCAAGTACAACTTCTTGGGAAAAGTGCACACCTCTCTTGGGCACTAGTCTTCTAGGGTTTGAGCACCCTCTTGTGTGCTAGGTCTTATTGGTGGTGAAGGTCTTTCTCTTGAAGAATATAGAAAAGGATTTGGCTGGGTTTTCTTCCCTTGTTGAGAAAGGTTTCCCATGATACTTCATGTGTTCTTGTGCATGGTGTTTCTTCTTGTGATCTTGGTTGCTGCAACATTATTGGTTATGGTTAAGTCAAATGCTAAAATGGAATGAACTTCATACTTAACCTTGCTGATAGAAAAATTAACATATTAATGGGTGGGATGGCCCTCGACAAGAGATGAAATGTGATTACAACCCATTGTGGTTGAGGAGTTGTTCCAACACTAGGTAGTGGATTTTATTAGTCCCGACAATCCATCGATATTCTATTTATGGGCGAGATATATCATCGCAACTACCAATTATCTGACATGCTAAGCAAAGGGTGTACCAATCATAAATTGTTGGATGGAGACTATGACCAAGTTCATTTTTGAACGTACAGTTACAACGTTTGGATGTTCATGTAGTCTCACTAACGATTAGGGTCAACATTTCATAATAGGAGAAATAAATCCATTGGTAAAACAATTAATGATTCATCATTGTAAAACAATGCCATACCATCCACAGGCCAATGGAATGGCAAAGTAATTCAACAATACCTTAGAAGGTGGATTGACCAAGTTGTTCTTGATCAATCAAAATGACTGGGATGAGAGGATTCCTGTTATCTTGTGGGCATACCAAACTACTTGTAAAACACTCACAAAGCACATGTCATTCAATTTGGAGGTGGCAATGTCACTTGAGTATTTGATACCAAGACTACAAGTGGCCATAGCCACACAAATGTCATACATGTAGCAATTGCATGATGAGATGGACATGCTGGTACAATTGGAAGAATACAAGTTTCTGGCTAAGTGCCATTAAATGGTTCAAAAATGATGTCAAGAGGCCTTGCATGATTGGCACATCTGATATAAGTATTTTTCACTAGGGGATATATCACCTTGGAAAGTTAAAAATGAATTGGTAGAAACCCTATAGGGTGGTGCATATTTCAAGCAAGGGTGCATTACAACTTATGTAGCTCAATGGAAAACCAAAGAGGAAATGGGTGAACAATGCACCCTTGAGGCCATATGTGGCCCCAACCCCCATGGAATGACCTTGAGCTCTTAGGGGAGGGAGGGGGGAGTTAATGTACCATAGTAGAACTCAATTTCTACATTTATTCTACCAATTCCCTTTCTACAAATTAATTTTGTAATTTCAAGTTTCAGCAGATTCAACTCTCATTTAACATTGTTGTTTGTCATTTTGTCAGTCTAGGAATAATAAAACATAATAGATCCAGGGTTATGAAAACTTAATAGTACTCCACTAGAGAAAAGTTTTGTTGTTGGGGTGTCAGCGAGAACTTGGGATTTGCGAATGGGATGGAATGGGTGTTGCGAGAACAACGAGAAATTGGGATTTGTGAATGGGATGGAATGGGTGTCGCGAGAACTATGGAGCCAAAGGACCATAGTGCAGGGTATGTGTCTACGTAGGTAAGGTCTTTGTAGGAAAAAAGTAATTGAATTGAAAAACTATACTTGGGGGATTTTAGTTGATCGAGGTGTCGAGTCTTAATACCATTAAATAAGATGGCAGGTAAGTGGCATCGACTCTAGCTTTTAAATGTCACATTGATCACACCCAAGATAGTCACATCGTATTTATGGTCTAGAAAGTGTTACAAAAAGAATGCCTTATTCTGCATTGATGAATAGATATAGATAGGCTTTGTTAAGGATTTAGGTCAAAATAAGCAGTATCAGGTAGAATATCAAACAGTTGGGATGGCACACACTTTAGACAACATCAATCCTGAAAAAAGAAATTAATGCGCCCCAAATAATGAGATTCCCTATCAAAACGTGCACAAACAACTTTAGTGAACATGTTCCAATTGGGATGTCCTGGATAACATTTCTTATGCCACTACCACCATTTCCATTTTTCTTGGTCTAAGTACAGAACGCCTACATGGAGTTTGGTCTCATCATCCCGAATATCATGGAGAGATAAGTAGTGTTCCATTTGGGAGACCGACCTAGATGGGTCAAATCCATCAAATTTATGCATCTCCACTTTTAGAAACTTATTCCAGGAGTTTGGAGAACCCCAAGGGGAGTGGGAATTATGAGTATTCTCATAATGAGAGGAATGAGGGGCTTCAAAGTGGTACTCTTGGTACTTACCCTTGTCAAGCAAGCCAAGGTGTTGGGAAATGACTTGCAGGTGGTTCTTTATGTCATCCATGTCTTGAAAGTGTTGCTTGAGCTAGTCAAGATCCCCCAGGTTCTATTTGATCACAGAGACATCGTCAGATAGTTGGGTGACCTTAGTGTCCCATTCGTCCCCAGTGTGAGTGGGTGGCAGGGCCCATTGTGGAGGCTTAGGGAGAGTGCTACCATAGTGATCAACACAAGATAAGAAGTCTGATGGGCTAGGTACCAAGTAAGGGTCCACAAAAAGGCTTAAAAATGATAGGTATTACAACGATTAGGGTGAAAAGATGAAGCCAATAGGATAGGTCGCAAGCAAGGGTAAGGGGATCAGGTCCACAAAAAGCTTAAAAATGATAGGTATCACTGCGATCAAGGTGAAAAGAGGAAGCCAATGAGATAGGTCTCAAATAAGGATGTTGTCAGGCCCCAGACTCCTCCGACCTGGATAATTATGCAGTGTTAGAATGCCCAAATTCTTAACAAGAAGAAAGATGTAGGAATTTCACAACCAAAATGCAGGAGGCTAAGTTGTGCGACAACGAATTTGATCTGTGGTCTTTCTGTGCTGGTGTTTTTCTGTTCTGTGTCTTTCCGAAGGGTTGTGGTTTGTTTCAGGGTACTTACAAACAAGGGTTTTCCCTGTGCTATAGCTCTATGACATATGTGCGAGGTCGATAGTAGTACTCGACCCAATATCTCATGGCACCAACTAAGGAGGCTCGACCGTACCCTTAGCCATACTATCTAATTACCAAGGTACTAGAAGGTATCTTCCTGAGTGTTGTTTACTTATTACAATGACAACTAACTAATGACTAACTACGAGGGGTTAGGGACGGATCCTAATAGGCTATGTGGATATACAGATTCATATTGGGCAAGTTGTGTGGAAGATAGAAAATCAACCTCTGGATATGTATTCCACCTTAGCACGAGTACAGACACATGGACCAACAAGAAGCAACGTGTAGTAGCCATGTCATTGATAGAAGCAGAATATCGAAGAGTGATAAAAGGAGCATGTGAGGTAGTCACATGGACCAACAAGAAGTAGCTAACAGTAGCCCTACCATCGACAGAAGCAGAGTATCGAAGAGCGATAAAAGGAACAAGTGAGGTAGTTTGGCTCAAGAGGATGCTTTCATACACGAGGATGCTACAAACTGATACAACACCCCTATTCTATGAAAATCAAGGTGTGCTTAAACCAGCTAAGAATCCAATCTTCCACGAGCATACCAAGCATGTTAAGATACATTGCCACTTCATCAGACAACTTGTAAAAGATGGATCTATTGAGTTGTAGTATTGTCCCACAAACGACCAAACTGCAGACATTTTTACCATCTTTGGGTCCTAAAAATATGTAAAATTACAAGATAAGCTTGGTGTAGTTAGTAGATTGACCATTAAGGGAGAATGCTAAAGTAAATATCAAAATATAATGGTTCATCATATATTAGACATAAGCATTAATAAATTCATTTCATCTTTAAGTTATTTTGGGCTTTTGTGCGTTATTTCACCTTAGTGTTTTTCTCGATCTATCCCACATTCATAAAGTGGCTTGACTCGACTAGCTTGTAACCCTTTATAAGAAAATCTTCTCTTTCTCATTATTAACACAATCTTGGTTTCCTTTATGTCTTCGTGTTATTGTTATAAATTCATTGTTTCAAGGTCTTCTTCTTCCTTCTAGAATCTTCTTGAAAGTCCATGTGTGAATAATGAGCATTGAAATGGCATCCACTTGGCACTATGGTGGTCAAAAGAGGCATAATTCCCTTGTACAGGCTCTACTTGCAGTGCTCTTTGGACGGTTGGAAAGAGCTCTACAAGTAAAATACAATCAAGGGGTTGTCAATTTCATTTGCAAAAAAATCACCCAAAAAACGGTAGTTTAAAGCCTAAAATAGGTTATGAAAGTTTCAAGACCCCAAACCACAAAATCATATTGTTCCCCTAAGATGGCCCTGACAAGGCCATGGCTCTAATTCTCGAACCACAAAAGTACCATAACAAATGGCATATTATATAGTGATCCATTTCAGATCAGCAAATTATCAAGTAATGGTCATTCAACTTCTAGAGATGACCAATAAAAAATAATATCAAAAAATTTGGAGATTTATGATTAGAATCAATCAACTACACTAATATGTAATCAATGAATAAGCACAGGGGGATCGTAGTTCTTGCTTTGCTTGATTATAAGATTCTGAATTGAATTATGGAGTTCGTGTTGAATTTTGAAGACAAGTTTAAAGCATTTTTGTAGTTGGATATAATAG
>SNQJ01S0005228.1:67823-83010 GCA_010110895.2 Picea sitchensis
ACTCGAACATAAAATAAGAATCCACAATCTTAATCATGATCAGAGAGGGAGGGATTCAAAACAAGCCACTGAATTTGAAGCCTGAGGACTGTCATTTCCACTTTCAAGGATCCAAAACTTGCTGCATGTCATTATTTCTTGTGCAATGTTTTTTACAGTCAAATTAGACAACAAATGAGATACATCTGATAGGTATTATGTTCTGCATACTTTTTGATAAAAGAAGGCAGGACTTAAAATTTATTGTCGCAATTTACTTAGGTCACACAGTAAGCCTTTCATGATAGACATGCCGATGAGTCTGTGTTTGAAGCTGCTTCCCAATTAATCTAATTTGAAGAGAGCTATAAATGAAGTCTGAATCCATAAAAGATGAGATAAATTAATTAATATTACTTATGCCGAATTAATATGCTTGAAAACACATTTAGTGCATAACATCGTAAATATTTAAATGAGATACACTTTTAATAGATACTCCATTCTGCACATCCTTTGATGAAAGATCGATGGACTAAAGTTGTAGTTCTTTAATTAGGTCCCACAGTAAGCTGTGCTAATGATATGGCAACAAATCTGTGCTTGGACCCGCTTCCAAGTTAAACTCATTCAAACAGGGCTATGAATGAACCCACAAAAGATGGGCCACAATTGATTAACATGATTGGTACTGGACATTGTTTGAGACCATATTTTGGGCATGACTTCAAACATATTTGGATTGCTTGCGAATCACATTAGTGATCATCGCCAGGACTGACTAAAATATAATTGAAACATTAGTTTGCATTGAAATAAAATGGACACGTTTAAAAATGAGATAACAAATAAAATACAATTACTTTCTCTTCTTGAAATTTGAATTTAGAATAAATAGCTTGACAAAAAACTTGAATACGCAGTAACATCAACCCAAGATGGAAAGCATTGTTTCAATTTCATTGCCCGCTTATCTAGATGTTGATCCAAGACAGCAAGGTCAATCTTTAAAGCTTCAGAACTGTTGGCCTGCATTCCAAAGAAAAATGTATAAAATATAACAATTATAGAACAGGACAAAGTTGGAATAGAGATTATATTAACAAAAAAAGGAAGATTTCTATGCCAAAAAGGATCTAGAATCAATCACCAGTCAAACTCTTCATCCCAGAACTCTACTTCTCTATACAGAAGATGATGGATGAAAAAAAAAATTGTACTACCAAAGAAGTTAACAAAATTTTAAGTAATAAGACCAACAATTTACCTCGACCCAAAACTTCCAATTATCAGAGCTACTGCCACTTAATCGTAATATATAAGATAGTGGCCCGCCGTTTACTTGTTCAGGAACTGGAAACAGATGGTTGAATTATGCTCTTAGCTCTTTAACCCATGAACGGTAAATAACAAATCTCTATTCAAACAAGTTCTATTAGAATATATATCTCACCTGGCAATTCCTTCTCAGAAAAGGACCAACTAGCAAGAGGCCCTGTGATATTAAGAACTGCAATCCAAACCTCTTGAAGAGAACTGCAAATTCAAGTACGAAACAGAGTCAGCTAGCTATATATGGTATGAAAGAGTTAAATGACCAACAGATTTTAGGCTAAAGTTGACTTCACAATTTTCTCAGATATTTCACACAACTTCTCATACGAAAATCGATGAAATAACCCATAGCACCTTTTTATGATTCTAATGAAGCATCCTGGTAAGAATGTCATTTTAAGATGAGGAACAATTTTCTTACAAAACAAACCATGCATACATACATAGTTATCTCGGTTTATGTCACATATCAAACAGTTAAAAGCATCGTTACACAAGAAAGTGCAGATTCACAGAATAACTGCATGAATCAATCAATTACCCTACTAAAATGCAGTCTTACTTTAAGTAATTTATCAAATTTGGAGGTAAAGATGCAGTCACGACATAAATGCACAAAACGCCAAAAGTATTCCATCTTAGTGTCAAACATATTGATCAAATTAAATATTTCTTCTCACCCCAGGTCAAGCTCCAAATGGACCCTCCGGATCTGGGAACTGGATGAAGTTATTTCCTCGTTCATGAATAACCTGGGTAAAGTATGATAGCGTTCAAAAATATCCTCTGTTGCTCCAGGAAACATCAATTTCTGGGAAAATAAACGAGAAACTGGATATAGCGCCTGATCATAAAACAGTTTGGTACATTAGATTCAAATATCCAATTGTCCATACATCAGCTATAATTTATTTTGTTCCATAAGTCAAGTGACAAAAGCTACAATATTATGTAAAATATAATGTCTAATATGCTTATGTAATGTGTTTGTTCTGATTCCATATATTTGGTGTTCTAATTTCATTAAACTTTTTGTTATAGATCATGCCTACATGTCCTCTGCATTACGTCTTATATATTCATCTAGATTTGACCCAAGTCTTATAGTGGTGCACATCAACAAGTGAAAAGCAACATCTAGTTGTTCTTCACACTGTTCATTTCCTAGTTAGTGATGCATCTCTCTAATGTTAATCATACATTGAAAAAATATGTTTCCTTGAATTAACACACAAATTAAGTCCATAATTAAGTTTTATTTACCTTCTTTTCTTTTTCTTTTTGTTGATAGTTACATTTGTCATCATACAGACCAGCAGTGAAATAAATTCCAACCATATGCTGTAACCCTGCCCCTGCCCCTGCCCCTGCCCACCATTATTTTTACAAGCAATTACTTGCCAATTGTGCCTCTTCGTTTCCTTACTTTCTTCTACCTTATGTTGAAAAACAAGAAACAAAAACACCAATGTCTACTGCGTAATACGAAGGTTACTAATATCATGATCCGATATATACCTTGTGATTTCATATGATTTATGACTCAAAAAGAATACTTTTGTAGCCTGAGCTACTATAGACTTGTCTTCCTGATGTATTATTGGCTTCCCTGTTAGTCTTTATTCTATCAACCTAATCCCTACGATAATTTTCACATTGATTTATAATTCCTGATATATTAATTAGGAACTGCTAAGGTATGTTAATACCAGGTTGACACTAACCAGTGAGCCACATGAGCATCTTCTAGTCTGCTAAACAGAGGCGTCAGAATGGAGCATGGAAGTTGAATCCATGAATCAGATTTCACAGAATCAATCCAAACTAAGTCACAAAACACTAGGACATGGGACACGCAGGACATGCTGATATGAGTATCTGACACGAGACACTTCGACCCTCAAAACAAGACAGGGAGACACGTGTTATATATATATATATATATATATATATAAATCGAAATTGAAAGCTTATATATTTCCAATTGATCCTTATAAAGCACATGGAAATCTTATAGTCGCAACCCTTTCAAGATAGCTATAGGTGTGAATTTAGAAAGACTATTCTATTGCACTAACGTATTCTTCGGATTATAACCCCAAAAGGATACACTAGAGCCAATTAAGCTAGAAGCTATCTGTTTCTATTTGATGCTATATTAAGTACTGGCATATTTCATATAGTTTCTTTATTATGAAAGTTAGCAATAAAGTACAAAGCTATTCACGATAAAAATGCAAGCTCACTTTGTTTGAGCTCCATAGACCCTATTTTTGGTTTGCAAGGAACAACTGGAAAAAATTGTGCTAGAAGTGGAGTGAAGTAGGGAATAGGAATGAGAGCGAGAGCAGGAGTGTAAGTGGTGGATTTTACACACACAAGATCATAAAAAGGAATACACAAAAGAAATATGAGAGAGAATAGATTAAATGATTATTGATTAATGCAATGTCTCACTAGATAGTAGAGAGACATGAGTAAGTTACATATCTCCCCAATACCTAATACTTTGATGACTATATTTATTAACTCATGATTATATCACGTTATTAAAAAGATTCTAACTAAGTATTTATTACATGTCTAAAGTATACCTAAATCCTATGTGATGAACAGAGGCTCTTCATACAAAAAACATCCAATGTAAATAGGATAGTACACAATAATGCATTAAGGATAGTAAATATATTTGAATAATATATGAGATGCTTGAAGATACAATGATAGTTCCGTATATATACAAATCCTAAAGGCACTTATAGGAACTATTCATGAAGGGATGTGTCCCTTAGTGTCCCTTTATTAACTATTATTATTATTATTATTATCATCAATATTTATATATATTATGTATGTTACATTTCCTTCCCCTTAAAAATGCTTTGTCCTCAAAGCATAATTACTGAAAAGTTTCTCTTTAACTCTTGTTCTGGATCACAATGTCTTTTGAAGATCCTTCATTCTTGTAGTTGCAACACTCGATGAAACAAGATGATAAGATTTACAAATCTCGAAGGAAAATTGTTGCATCGATTGTGAATCGATCCACCCCAAGTTGATCTTTACTGGAACTTTTTGTTGATCAATTATTTTGATGGAACTTCTGATTTTTGGCTTCCACACAAGTTGTCGATTTTGTCTCTCTTCATTTATAAATTTGTAGTTCGTCCGTCTGTAAGAGGAATGTTGTTTATATATCTTTTGATCTTGTCGTTGCCCATAATGAATTTTTTTATTTGGATGACGACAAGGCATCCTAATCTCTTGTGACTTTTCCTTGGAACCATCTTCTTTTGATGTTTGTAGTGATTTGTCAATATAAGCATTCTTCTGAATTTGAACACTTACCGACTCTGTACTGGTTCCTTTTTCTGATGTCAGAATTCGAATGTCTGATAATTTCTCTATTGGGTCAGTCATTGTTTCTTTGTCGACTAATGATGTTTTGTGATCTAGCTCTTCTTGTAAAGACTTCTTATCATGCTTAAGCTTTTTAATTTGTGTTAGTAAATCCTGATTATGTTGTCTTAAACGTAAAAGTTCTTCCTTGTTTTTTGACTTGTTGTCTTTATTTTTTTATTCCAAATTTTTCATTTTTTTGTTCCCTAAACTTTTAATTTGTTCAAGCAATTGTTGATTAAGGATTCTTAGGCGAGAAATTTCTTCCTCTTTTTCGAATAATTTCTTCTCGTTCTTTAGCTTCTTGATTTGTTCAACCAAGCTTTGATTATGGTTCTTTACACGACAATTCTCTTCATCCTTCTTTGATAATTTCCTAATGAGGTCGTGATTAGCTTGTTCTAACTTCTGATCCCTTTGCTTCTTATCTTTTGACTTGTTGATTTGTACCAGTAACTTTTGGTTATGATATTTTAAGTAAGAAATGTCTGTCTTTTTCTTGTAATTTTCCCTCAAGATTTTGTTTTTGTCTCTCTTCTTGGTCTTTTAGCATTTACTCCAACCGAACTTGAAATTGCAAATTTATGTTGCGTTGTTGATAATGAATTAATTGGTTGTCTAATTCTTTTATTTTCACTTCCCAATGAGTGTCACCTTGATTTTCTACTAAAGTAAAAAGCTTTTTACAATATGGACAGGGGCGAGTTCCATTCATAAAGCCCCTTTCATAGTCTTCCTCTTATGCGCAATAGGGGCATTTTGCCAAAAATGTATTCTTTGTAGATGTCATAGTTCACTTCGTATTTTTTTAATAAATGTATGAATTTCAAGAACCTACTTTTTAAGACTCCTTCCTTCATGGAATTCCCCTTCTTTAAAAATCTTTTAATATAATAATTTTGTATTTGTCTTTTCTTTATTTTATTGTTTTTATAAACTTTTAAACTTAGGTGATATTAATTTTTGTATACCTTATAATTCTCCAAAAAGGTACTTTATATATTTTTCACTTTCATTGGCATATAATAAGGATTTTTTATCCTATTTTTACCGTTCGCTTGTCTTGGCATATAATCGTTTAACTTGAAATATCCTTGATCCAATGGATCTGAATGGACTCTACTGAAACTGATGTTTCGACTCTCAGATCTGACACTCTGGGGGTTTCTGGATGCGTTTTAGCTACCGTATATAGAATATCAGAAAGTATCGACAACATGCATGTATAGATCTGCTACATGCAATCCCGGGAGCTCACGGCAACTGCTGCAAATGACTAGAAAGTTTTCTCTGCTGGCTATACTCGTCTGATCTTCCTGGAAATTATCCCAGATGATGCACCTTAACCTCACGACTCCTCCCGGTGACTGTCAGATTGAAGATCGTTCCTTTGCTGATCTAACTGGACCCTGGATGGGACCCCCTGGGGGTTTGCACCCCTCTCCTGGACAACTGATGCGCCCCAGTGATTCCATTGATGGAATCTGACGATGTATGGCTCAAACTAAGCGCCCTGGTACGCTTTGTACTGGGTTGGGAGGGTTTCTCCAGTTCTGGACCAGTGAACTCTCTAGATCCCTAAATGTGCTTCTCTGGAAGTTGCGCCCTAAATGACAAACTGTTGCACCTTGGTGGATTCCTCCGTTGGAATCGGACAAATGATAGCTCAAATGAAGTGCCTCGTGTCCCTCTCAACTGGGTCGAAAGGATCTGGCTGAATCTGACCTGAGCTCGACCAGCTACACAAAACTGTCTCTCAAACCCCTGCGCCCTCACTAGTTGAAATGAGCACTGAATGAACTGGGTCTGTATATTCCTGATAAGGCACAGTGAAATACCTGGATGGTATCTCTGATAGGATAGGGTGTGTCTTCCAACACCGAAACCGATCTGGGTGGTGGTTTCCTCTAGAAATCCACAAAACAGCTAAGAGCTCGACTTCCTCCTCTCGAACTTATTCTCAAATCAAAATCATAACATAATGAGGAATTAGGTCGAATTCCTCTTCTTATACCTCCACCGATCTAATTTGTTGTTGACATCACTTAAGCTAGGCGCCTTCCCTCCTAAGTCAAGTGTGAATAATTAATTAAGTCCCCCCTTAACACCTTTTTCTTCTATTTCTCCGTTGACCTTAGCTTAAGTGACTTTTCCTATGCTTTTTGGATTAATTCATCGTTTAGCCATTTATTCACCCTTATTTCTCCCTTTGTTCCTTGTTTGTGCCTGACTATAGTCTACAAGAATAGATAGACTACTAAGTCACTCCCTGCTGAGGCTATTCTTGGGAACGAGACATCACATAACTGTGATACGACTAGATTATTGATCACTAGATATATATAAATATTATGTATGTTACATCCTATTTATGACCATTATATCTAACACCCTCCCACAATAGTCTTTTTACATAAAGTTGCTTGTCACAAAACAAAAGCGAACTCTTTCGACAAGCAAGCAGGTCACTTCAAAATACTGTTTTCCATCAACAACAAAAACTGAACTGTATCTGGCAAGGTTGATGAAGATCAAGTCATATCACCATCATTTTGTTTGACCATTGACTCACCAACAAGATGAGAACCAATGCTCACTAAATAGTCACCCTTTCCACCATTGACATAAAACTTGGTTTCTTCACCAAACTCACCTCCACATCTTGGCGGTTCAACATATCTTCACCCTCCTTGAAGGCTTTCCTCCCTTCATGAAAATCAACAGAAGAAAACATAATGAATTTATTGCTTACCTTATCATCTCTCTAGGTTCTCCCTTATAACTATCAACGAAAACATAATGAATTTATTGCTTACCTTCTCATCTCTCTAGGTTCTCCCTTATAACTATCAACTTCTCTTTACCATCCACTAGTCAAAACAAACCCAACTCTTCCGCACCCATAGCAATCATCTTTTACTCGTTTTGTCGCCAATAAAACAACTATTATAAAACAACATCTAAGTGCGGGTTATGCTTCATAATCCAACTAAAGGAGCATATATATTTTTGCAAACCAAGGACATAGTAGACATCCCTAAATAGCAAGATCTTACCTATCATTTGAACTTGCACACTTCCCTTTCTTTAACTTTGTACTCTTCTCCGCCACTCAACACAATCGAATAAAAGTTGGATTTGTCCTCAACAAATCAACATACCAATCTTTTAAATAGTAAAATGATGTGACACCCCTGAATCAATGTACCGGTTTGTTTTGTTCCCAATGACTTCTTTATCGCCATCCATAAACACATTGGCTTGTTTCTTCCCAAGCTCATCTTTGGAAGAAAGCCCTTGGTTGTGTTTTTCATCCCACAACCATTTTCTACAATACTTGGCCTTATGTCTTCTTCAACTTTTCTATCATTGGATCCCTAATGACTTCTAAGGAATTGAGAGGTTGTGATGCTAATTAAACTCTCTATTGGATCTCTAATATCTTTAGCATCACAACCTCTCGATTCCTTGCATCATACTCACTTGAGCATCCTCATTTGTTGTACTTCGCACCTCCTTTCCCAAGACAATCTTGTCGAAGCCCCTGTATCCAAAAATCACAAGCATCTTTTGTTTCCATGTGGTAAAAATTTCACTATTAAACATCTAAGAGCCTTCCAACATAAAATGGGATAGACCAACCATTTTTAAAAGCTTAAATATGCCAAACAAATTAAGTACACCTAAATCCTATTTATGACCATTATATCTAAAAGAAGGTCCTTCCCAAAAAAAATCCCAAGAGAGAAGCATTGTCATGAGTGTATATTATAATGCATATATATGTTTTCTAGGAAAGGTGCAAAATGTCAAATTAGCTGCAGAAAAAATAGATTTTAGTGCTACTAATAGGAAAATACTATATTCTTAAGAAATGAGAAATGTGATTCATAGTAGACTAGAGCATCAACCATTTAGTACAAGTCTCAAGACTTTGTAACCAACTTAGCCATTAGAATTCCAAAGTTAAAAATCAAATAGCATGAAGTAGAATAGGAAATGAAGTTGAACTAGACAACATCAACCATCTAGCAATTACAAAGTATAGATTGGGTGGCAAGAAGTTAAAACAATTCTATGAAAAGTAAAAAAATGAAAAAAAGGAACAATTCTACTGTCTCTTGCCACGAGCAATTCTCAAAACCCTAATTAGTGATGAGTGAGATGAGTCAATGACAAATGGAATGAAAAAAGAAGAGGGATTAGGGATTTCATAATCTTTAAACCCTCTTTTGTAGGATGTGGGGCCTATTAGGGCCTTCCTAGAGGCCTCAGTAAAAATAGATAAATAATGACATAATTAGATGTATTTCACCTATATGGGAAAGGAGCCTCCCTCGAGCAACCCTGGGACTAAACTCCCAAAAGCACTCTTCATCTTAGAGGACAATGGTGAGAAGGAAGAGGAACAAGAAAAAGAAGTCGTCTAGGATTTGGAATTCAAGGATGAAGTTGTTATTCTATCTCTACATGTGTTAGTAGGTGTACCCACAACTATGACTCTTAAGGTTGAAGGGTTCATAAAAACGAAGAGGGTTATTGGCCTCATTGACTTAGGTAGTAAACATAATTTTTTCAATAGGAAGCTTGCAACACAACTCAATTGTTTTGCTAACCTTGTTGAGAAATCCAATGTAATGATTGCCAATAGGGTAATGGTAATTTGTAGGCAAGAATGCCACAACATTAAACTAAGCATGGCACAATACCAATTGTTTCCCCCTAAGTATGGTATCCTACTTGGGGGAATGGATCTCATGCTCAACATCATGTGGCTCAAGACCAAGCACCACATCCATGAATGTTTTGGAGTTTTATATGAAGTTTAAGGTGTAAGGCACAAAATATCAGCTCAAGGGATTGATGCCTCCTACTCAGATCATAAGCTCCCATGAAATGGAAAAGTTTCTCAAGAAAGGGCCAAGTGGGATAATTTCTTGTCTATTCCACATTGAAGGGAAAGAACAACAAGAAGATTCAAGAAACATTGGAATGGAACTTCAGTCTATTTTAGATTGTCATGGTCAGGTTTTAGAAGACATCCCACAAGGACTCCCCCCATCCCATGATCAAGATCATACCATTGAGTTGATTCTAGAGAGAGCTCTCCTAATATTGAACCATACATATATCTATACTAGTAGATGTTAATATTTTGGTAGCTTCAAGAGGTATGAACCTCTATTGTGACCTATGACAAGATTAGAATATTCTGGAAGGAAGCAAATAAGTAAAGGAAACCCTAGACGAGATGTCGACTGCAGAAATATAATTAATATGAATTAATTAGTACCCAGAAGGAGAAGTCGGCCCAAGCAAGCCTGCCAGATTACTATAAATACAGGGTGCCAGTTTCTCATTATTCACATTCTCAGAATTGCAGAGAGCCAGTTGTGCGCACTGCAGTTGGCAGTTTTGTGCGCAAGTTTCTGGGGAAGGTGTTGCGCCAATTTCTGGGTGGGACTATCTGATCAGCTTTGGTTTCTATTCTTGCTTCATTCCTAGGGAATTGCGGAAACCCGATTGTATATGTGCCTTGGAGTTTTATTATGAAGTTGCAGGGAAGAGTGTGCTTGAGTTTGCAGGTGGGACTATCTAATCTGACTTTAGTTCTGTTCTCGCCATTTCCATCCTTTCCATTCCACTCCTTCCATTTCCATTCCTCCGTCCATCCATCCATCCGTCCATCCATTTCCATCCATTCCTCCCTCCATCCATCCATTCCATGTCCCTCCTTCCGGTGTCCATTTCCATTCCATTCCATGTCCATCCATCCATCCATCCATTTCCTTCCTTCCATTCCATTCATCCTTCCATCCTCCATCCTCCTTCCGTCCATCCTTTGCCATCCATCCACTCCTCCATTCCATTCCATCCATTCCTTCCATTCCATTTCCATTCCGTCCATCCTCCGTCCATTATCCGTCCATTTCCATTCCATTCCATCCCATCCCATCCATCCATTTCCTTCCATCCATTCCATCCCTTCCTCCATCCATTCCTCCATTCCTTCCTTTCCTTTCATTCCATCCTCCATCCTTTCCTCCATCCATCCATTCCTCCATTCCGTCCATCGTCCATTCCATTCATCCATGTCCCTCCATTCCATCCATTCCATCCTTCCATCTCCATAAATAAAAGATCCGGCTCAATCAGGAATGAGGACATTCATAAGGTTCTCGCATTCTCTCTAGGGTGCGCTTTGATTAGTGTAGGAAGAATGGCGAGGTGGGAATGGTCAGTTGAAGACAGGGCGGTTATTCTTCCTTGCTTGAGGAAGAATAGTCGGATATCTCATTGTTCCCACTTTCACGAGGGAAGATATTGCTCATATCTGGGGCGTGAGTAGGAATTGTAGCCCGGATGATTCATTCTATTTTAATAATATTTTCGTAATACGTTGGCATCAAATGATTGTTGCCCATGGAGATTACGTCTCAGGGCGGTAGAGATATACTGTGGATTCGTTCAACATTTGTGACTATGTGTCACGGTATGAGTAAATGTGTACTACCATGCATAAACACAATTGTGTTCTATCGGATGACATTGCACTGATTGTACGGGTGTCATGAGGAGTTATCGAGTTGGATAGCTAATGGCGGTGCCATGATGCTACTACCGGTTAGATGTGCTCCAGACCATACCTCTAGCTAGGAGGGGTATTATGTCAAACCCGGGAGTGAACCTCTATTGTGACCTATGACAAGATTAGAATATTACGGAAGGAAAGCAAAAGTAAAGGAAACCCTACCACGGATATGCGAAATATAGTGTATAGTTAATTAGGTACCGAAGAGTGGCCAGACAAACACGCGGTTACTATAAATCACGAGCGGTTTCTGCGTTATTCACATTTCTCGGAGGTGCGAGCAGGTTATTAGGTTGGCGATTTGTCGCCAAGTTTAGGAAGGTGTTGCGCCAGTTTTTTTTGGGTGGGACTATCTGATCGACTTTGGTTTCTATTCTTGCTTGGTGCATTAGCTATGCTTATTTATTGATTTCTACCAATGGCTACTTCTCGAAATCAAGGAGTCAAGGTCGCCGAGGTGAAACTGACCTGTCTATGGTTGGGTGACAAGGGGTGTGTCAATGGTAAAGGCAGGCACAATCCTTCGCGTATTCTATACTTGGTAGAAGGTAGCGGTGATGTGTCTCGCTGATTTGTTGAAGGCCTGAGTCATCAAAGTGAGTAGAAGGTCATTCCTAGCCACAATCACCCTAGTAAGGAAGAAGGATGCTTCATGGAAACTATATGCATAGATTATAGAGATAATTGGCATTGATAGCCTTGTCCATGATTTGTTGAAGGCCTGAGTCATCAAAGTGAGTAGAAGGTCATTCCTAGCCACAATCACCCTAGTAAGGAAGAAGGATGCTTCATGGAAACTATGCATAGATTATAGAGATATTAATAAGATCACCATCAACAATAAATTCTCCATTCTAGTGTTTGATGAGTTGTCAGATGAGTTAAACGTCGTTGTGTCATTCGCCAAGCTCGATCTAATGCTAGGATATAATCAAATTAGGACACTCCCAAGACAACTCTTTAGGCTAACAAATGCCCCTTCAACATTCTAGATCCTTATGAATAAAAATTTCTAGTCCCTTCTAAGGAAGCTTGTGTTGGTCTTCTTCAACTATATACTCATCTACAATAGAATTTGGGAGGACCATCTAAGTCATGAAGACAAGGTGCTTCAAATCCTAGAAGATAATGTAAATGAAAAAATCCAAATGTTTATTTGACAAGGAAGAGGTTGAGTACCTTGGTCACATCACGAGCAAAGGAGTCAAGGTCAACCCATAGAACAATAGAGCTTTCCTCAAATGGCCCACTACCATAAACATCAAAGGTCACTGAGGCTTTTCAGGCCTAATAGGTTACTAGATGGTACAAAAGGTTTGTCAGAAATTACACATGCCTTGCAACACCCTTAACCACACTCTTGAAGAAAAATCAATTCCTCTAAAAGAGGAAACCTTGGCACTTGTCCTGAAAGAAGCCAAAAAGACCACACCATTCCTAGCCACAACAAAGTTCAATATGGTGTTCATAGTATAATGTGATACCACTATGCAAGGCATGGGAAAAGTGCTAATGCAAGAAGAAAGGCCTATAGCCTTTGAAAGTTTGGGAGTTGGAAAAATCCACTTAGGAGAAAAAGATTGGCCATCTTACATGCAATCAAAATATGTTGTTAGTCCCTCCTAGGGAATCACTTCAAAATCAAGAATGGCCATGATAACCTAAAGTATTGTCTGGAATAGAGGGTTTCCTCATAAGAGCAACAAAAGTGGGTGGCCATGATGCAAGGCTACAACTTTGAAATTATTTACAAAAAGGTCAAAAACAACAATGTCACAACTGCCTTATCCAAACAATAAAAAACACAATAACCTTATGCTCCATAACCTCTCCAATCTTGTCATAGATAGAGGAAATAAGGAAATAGTAGAAGGAAGATCTCATCACCCAACAGAAGATAAATTAACTACAAATAGACTCAAGCACAACTAACTACTTCCCTTTGAGGGATGACATCCTATGGTACAAAGATAGTATTTATCTTATACCTCAATCCAAAGTTCAAACTAAAGCCACTAGTCCTAACATAATCCCATATGGCCTTATTAGCTAGACATTCAAGATTCCATAAGATATTATAGGATCAAGAAGTCCTTCTAGGAAAGTCTTCAAAATGATGTACGAAAGATCATTGCATGATGTGAAATCTATTAGCAAAACAAAGGAGAGACTATCAAAACACCAGGACGGCCTCAACCCTTACCCATTCCTCTGCAATGGTGGGAGGAGATCTCCAAGTACTTCATCATAGGACTTCCAAAATCCAAAGGTAAAGATGCAATAGTTGTATTAGTTGACATACTCACCAAATAAGCCCATTTTTGCAACATCCAATCCAAGTGTAAAGACATCCCCATCCCATAAGTATTCATGAAGAACACCAACTACATTTATTCCTAAAAGTGTTCATGAATGAAAAAGATCCTAAGTTCACCAACAACTTCTGGAAAGAACTCTTCCATTTGCAAGGAACCACATTGGCTATGAGCTTTTTCCATCACCTTCAAAGAGGCAACCAAACAAAAGGTGTTACTAAATTTCTTGAAGGATACCTCTATTGTTTTATGTTTGATATATAATCACAATGGCTTAAATCACTTTGGTTAATTGAATGGTGATATAGTACCACGTACCACATCGAACATAAAGCACCATTGGTAGATTTTGTATGCATGTTTAGATTGTAAAAGCTACATCTAGGAGCACCTCGTCTTAGAGAGGAGTTAAATCCCTATGCATCCATCGTGGGCAAAAGCTTACACCTTGTCTCAGAGAAAAGGGGTTTAATGCCCTATACATCCATTGTGAGTAAAAGATTAACCGCTCCTATATTTATTTTGGTTGTGGAGCTCCCTTAAGTGAGCCCCTTCCCTTCTTTTCTTGTAATATTTGATTTTCCAAGTTAGGGATGTTATAGAACACGTCAATTTGGTTTCCTATAGCCCCTAATCCTTTGTTAGAATAGCCCTCCTAGATTGCATGCATGGCCACCATAGCCCAAGCAATAAGCCACTGGATTAACTTTCATCCATCACCCTCAAAACCTTTTTAATCCTCTTTCTCTGTTGCAATGTTGCTAATGTTGAAATCCCTACTCTGGCACCCAAGTATCTTGTTATCAAGTGATTTCATTGCTGTAAATCAAATTAGCAACTCACAAAAAAACATACATTGCTGGAATATTCAACTCAAATAAATATAGCGGAAGCAATACTAGAAATACAAATCAACTAAGCTTATCATTCAAATAACTTCAAAGCTTACAAGAGATCCTGTACCTGGGATAATGGCCCACGGAGAAATACAAAAAACCTTAGACAGTACCTGCAAACCCTAGCAATCTCCTGCATTGTTGTATGACCTTGTACTTTCACACTTCCTGAGATGTATGTTATCCACCAAGTTGCACTAGGATGGACTTACAGATGAGCCGCCAAAGATCGAAAAAATACTTGTTCAAAATTCAGAGTTCAAAAGTCCAGCTCGCCATTATGGCCCTTTTTCAACTTTTTACCACATTTCCATACCCTATGGGAAATTGTAATAAAATGATTTAAGCATGTGATATTTGTAAAAGGCTTAGCCACCCAAGGATTATTCACTAGTACTTTACTCTAGAGTGTTTTTTTTACTTGCTAATTATATCTTTCTCTTTAAGAGAAGTATAATTTTCGAGTTCTTTCACTCAATAACCTCCAAAGTTGGAGTAGTCGTACTAGTAGATATGACTTGGGGGGTGTTTTAAGTCTAGAGTCTTATGTATATAACCATGCTAAGCATTATCCCAGAGTTTCATGGAAATGTGCTAAGTCCCCCTTAAAAAATTTTAATTTTTTCAATTAATAAAAAATTTCCTGTAAAATGGAATTTTTTAATTGTAAT
>SNQJ01S0005228.1:106860-122573 GCA_010110895.2 Picea sitchensis
ATTATTTACAACAGCAATAAGTATTTTGTAACAGCCACAATAATTATGCCTTGAATTTGCTTGAAAAAGACAAGGAAATATAGCTTTGAATTGGCAAAATAATAACTACTTGTCAGAAGCAAAATTGGTAATATCTAATCAGCTTTTAATATCACTTTTGAGATAATTTTGCTGCTGTTAGATGGCTATAGCAATCTTTTGCAACAGCAGCAAGTTAGTCAATGAATTAGTCTAGTTTAAGGTTAGTAGAAGTTAGTAAATGTTTCAAGGAAGATAGTTTGAGAGTTGTTTTGATCAATCAATCACTATAGTGAGTAGACTAGTGCCTTTATAGGGTAATGGAGTCTATAGGTGACGTTTTCTCTTGAAAGAAATGACACAATGATTGTACTTGCCTAAGGAGAAGAGATGGATGGAAGAGGTTTTGGCTCTTCAAGGCCTCAAACATCCAAACCCTAAAGATGAATTTGCTAGAGTGTAAGCAATTTTAGGCTCTAGCAAACCTCCCTTCATTAGACTATTAAAAGCAACAATTGACTAGGTAATGACTACTAAAGTGCTAATATTTAGGGCTCTAGAAATTCACCTATGTCAAGATCTTCTTAGCAAAGTCTAGTAAATGAAAAGTAAAGAAGTAGCAAATTAAGTCCTTTACTCCTAGGGTTTGTC
Source organism: Picea sitchensis (assembly GCA_010110895.2). Taxonomy (NCBI): domain Eukaryota; kingdom Viridiplantae; phylum Streptophyta; class Pinopsida; order Pinales; family Pinaceae; genus Picea; species Picea sitchensis. Next base: position 107,530 of record SNQJ01S0005228.1, read on the forward strand.
AAGCAAGCAATTTCATAATCTTTAACATGAATAAGCAAATTTACCATAAACCATTCAAATAAAATGAAGAATTGAAGATTTACTTACTTCACCAAGAATAATAAAGCCATAAAACCCTAGAATGCCAAGTAACTTCACCAAGAAATGATCCAAGTTGCAAAATTTAGCCTCCAAGAGAAAGTGCACCTAGAATCTCAGCCAATAAACCCCAAAAAGGGCACAAATTTCAGACCACACTACTTGTGTGATGAGTGATGATGAAAAAATGAGAGTATTTCCTCTCTATTTATACAGTATCAATGACCTTTAATTAAAATTAGGTCATAAAAAGAACGACATGGCCAAATTACATCAAAAATCCAGTTTTTACATAAATGAAGGTATTTAAACCCTAAAATCAGCTCCAAGGGTGACGTCATGCCCTTCTAGGGTGATGTTGAGCCCCTAGGGTGGAACGTTGGGCTCCAGAAGCAGGACGTTTGGCCTCCAAAGGCCCTGGATGATGCCACACATGCCAATCAATAGATAACTACTCTCATAAATACAAACCTTAACTCTGGATGACGTCAGGTGCTCTCAAGGGTCAACATCCAGGTGGAAGAGCAAGATCCCCCTAGGTCTAGGTCTGCCAAATTGTGCCTAGTGCAATGCCCTTCTTTCTTCCTGGTGCAAGTCTCTGGTGTCTTTCTGCCCCCAGTTGGGGTCACAACATCCATCTGTGGGCTTTCAACCCCATGGAGGTTCGAGCTAATCATTCTTCCACATGTACCTGTCCACCGAACAAAGTCCTGCAGCAACAACAAGTATGCCCTCCAGGGGTTCATAAGTCACAAGGATCATAGCAATGGCAATCACATCTAATAATCAAATTACCCAAACATGTGCATCAAACCCCCCTTTACCCAGACAAATGCTCAAAGACACTATGCAGTTTAACGAGTCAGGTTTGGAGAACGTCTCAGGGTGTCCTATCAGGCTAATCCTCCTTAAGTTTGGGGTGTTTCCCAGGTGAGAGACAATCTAGGTCATGTAAGTGTGTGCGAGGTGGTGTGGGGGGAAGTGTTTGGGCATGGGGTGCAGTGATAATAGGGAAATGTAGACCTTACCTGTGGGTACCTTTGTAAAGGGTGAGATGCACCTTCTCATAGATGATAGATGTCATTCTTTCCTAGCCCATTCAATGCCTTTTATTCTTTTATTGCTTCAAGGGAAGAGCTGAAGGACATTGTCCTAGCTTGGTGACCAGAGGTGTCAGTGTTACCCACAAGCATTTCACGGAGATGAGATGGCTAGCTCATGATGAGACCCCTTTTCTCTTGGCTATGCCACCAAGAGCCACTACCCTGGTTTGGTGACTTTATAGATGGTAGTGTCATACCGCTACATACCCATGGTCATAATAGGCCAGCTCATGATGAGACCTCCCATCCACCAACTAATACCTTGAATGTTTTATTATCTTACAAGTTCCCTTTTCTTACTGAGAATCCTTTTTCGGGAATCCCTAGGAAAAGCATCTCAAAGGTTTCATCTTGGCTTTTAACTCTTGCCACCTACTTTTACCACCTGGGCCTTTAGCCCCTTCTTCCCACAAGGCAAGGTCAGCCCTTACTGGTGTAGCAAATCCCAATGCCCGAACAAAGGTAGGGAAAAATGAGAGTAAGGATGGAAAGTGGTAAGTATGGAGGGAATGGACAATGACCTTTCATAGACCCACCCAGTGGCAACCCATCCTAAAGGGAGATCAACTTACTAGGGCATCATGTCACCCTCCCAAGTATGAACAAGTCAAAGAGCATAATTTCCAAGCAAACGTTATGAAATGAAGGAGAATTTAGTGCAACATATTCAAGTGCTTCAATAATCAGAGTGACACATACCATGATACCCAGACTCATTACCTCATGGAGCAAGACTTACTGCTACTTCAAGACTAAGCTGGTGGGATGGATCGTGCTACTACTAATAAATGGGTTGCACTGAAGAAAAGAGTGGCCCTCTGGGGCCATGCTCGAGTCATTCAGCTCTCGGCACTCCATGTCTAGGACCTGTGGGCCTCGAGACATGATCTCCTTAATTATACCTAGGATAGGGGATAACACTCTCAATACTAAACTCTCACAGTTAAGGTAATGTGAAGGGTAGAAAAACATGAAACATGGAAGAAACCTACACCTTCAAGTTTTCCGGTGACCATTGTTAACATAATCAATTTCATCATCTCTAGCCTGGACAGGACCAGGAGATTCATAAAGTTCAGATGTTGCATCAAACATTCTGAGGCATGTACCTTATTTTTTCCTTGAAATTATGTTGACAATATCTTGGAATTTATTTCTAACAGCCAGCCTCCAGGCACTCTTAAAGGCTGACAAAACAGGGTGTTTCTTTGATGGGAAAAGAATGTCAGTAATAGATTTAGATATGTTGAGAGGCTACTCAAAAGAAATTAAAGTTCTTCCTATTTTCAGGAAGCTATGTGATTTTATCATATACATTCCATTTGATGAATCTAGAAAGAGATCAACATTGCATTATAGGTAAGATGTGGGAAGGATTTAAGATATATGTTGCAGTCAAATCTTGATAAGCAAGTGCACATCTTAATGAGTTCTTGAACTAATTGACAGAATTGGAGAATCTCCTTGGAGCTTTCCAATCATCATAACGGTTATGTTTATGAATCCCTCTTGAATGGCCATTTCCTCTAAATTACTAAGTATGATCAAAAAATTGAGAGGTTGTGATGTTGATCAAGCTCTACGTGACCAATAAGATGCTGCCTGAAGATGGAGATGGAACCTTCAAAATTTGGAAGCCACTGAGAATATATGAAACATTAGATAATAGTCAAGCATTCTTCTTAAAGAACATGTTATTAAAGACAAAAATGGAGGAACATGATTCTCTTCAAGACCATTTGTTGAAAATCAAAGATATAAGAGATCAGCGGAGAAACTTGAAAACAATATATAGACAGATGGAAGAAAAGGATCTGGTCACAATCACTTTGGAGAGTCTATTGGTGTACTATGAAACTTTTGTTGAAACTTTGAGCACCACTTTTGAAAATATAGATCTGACATTTGAGTAGTTGAGCAACAAAATTTTGCATAATGATAGGTGGTGTTGACCACCTATTCAACTAGGGGGTCAAGTCCATGTACCATGAAGATATGCATCATCAGATGCAAACAAGTCAGAGACTATTTGGTTCTATGGGGCAATTTTTGTTGCAGCACACATTTTTGTAAACGGAATTTCCGCACCCCTGCGTGGGTTAATAATGTAATAGGTCTACATGGATCATAGTTAGGTCAGTTACCTTAGGATTTCTTCATTAGGAGAGTTCCTTTCACTGAGTGTTTTTTATCCTCAGGATCTTAATTTGGCCTAACCAACCTTATTAATTTCCCTTGAGTTTTTCACTCCCACTATTAATAAATCCTCCAAAGTGGTGAAAGGCGTTCTAATGAAGTCACCCTCTGGTAGCTAGTGTTTAGGAATGATGTAAATGACCATGTAAGACAGCTCAAAACGTTTCGTGGAATTTCGTCGAGTCTAGATAGGTTTTTTCTAATTAATTAAAATTAATTAAAATTTCCTAACGCTGGAAATTTAATTTAATTAATTAATTAATTATTTTTTGATAAATAATGTAAAGAATTGGAATGACACCCCCTACACCCTTGGACCAAGTTTCAGCTCAGTCGAACAAGTTTTGCTAGAGCTTTGTCCACTTAAGAGTCTCAGTCAAATAAAAGCAATTTTAATTGCTAACCCGGTGAAATATCCCTGATCCGGCTGATCAAGATATTCACTACTGTTCTAATGCTCTGACGTACAGATCTGATACACTGGGGTTTCTGGATGCGTTTTAGCTATGTGATTGAGATGTTCTTCGGTTATTGTGTTTGCATGTTGGTTATTGTGGTTGCATGTTGGTTATTGTGGTTGCATGTCGGTTATTACATGTGCATGTTGCATAATTAAGGTTTAACAATCATATAAAGATGCATGCAAGAGTNGACGATGACCTTTCATAGACCCACCCAGTGGCAACCCATCCTAAAGGGAGATCAACTTACTAGGGCATCATGTCACCCTCCCAGGTATGAACAAGTCAAAGAGCAAAATTTCCAAGCAAACGTTATGAAATGAAGGAGAATTCAGTGCAACATATTCAAGTGCTTCAATAATCAGAGTGACACATACCATGATACCCAGACTCGTTACCTCATGGAACAAGACTTACTGCTACTTCAGGACTAAGCTGGTGGGATGGATCGTGCTACTACTGATAAATGGGTTGCACTGAAGAAAAGAGTGGCCCTCTGGGGCCATGCTCAAGTCATTCGACTCTCAGCACTCCATGTCTAGGACCTATGGGCCTTGAGACATGATCTCCTTAATTATACCTAGGATAGGGGATAACACTCCCGATACTAAACTCTCACGGTTAAGGTATTCTGAAGGGTAGAAAAACATGAAACATGGATGAAACCTACACCTTCAAGTTTTCCGGTGACCACTGTTACCATAATCAATTTCATCATCTCTAGCCTGGACAGGCCCAAGAGATTCATAAAGTTCAGATGTTGCATCAAACATTCTGAGGCATGTACCTTATTTTTTCCTTGAAATTCTGTTGGCAATATCTTGGAATTTATTTCTAACAACCAGCCTGCAGGCACTCTTAAAGGCTGACAAAACAGGGTGTTTCTTTGATGGGAAAAGAATGTCAATAATAGATTTAGATATGTTGAGAGTGGCTACTCAAAAGAAATTAAAGTTCTTCCTATTTTCAGGAAGCTACGTGATCTTATCATATACATTCCATTTGATGAATCTAGAAAGAGATCAACATTGCATTATAGGTAAGATGTGGGAAGGATTTAAGATATATGTTGCAGTCAAATCTTGATAAGCAAGTGCACATCTTAATGAGTTCCTGAACTGATTGACAGAATTGGAGAATCTCCTTGGAGCTTTCCAATCGTCATAAAGGTTATGTTTATGAATCCCTCTTGAATGGCCATTTCCTCTAAATTACTAAGTACGATCAAAAAATTGCGAGGTTGTGATGTTGATCAAGCTCTGCGTGACCAATAAGATGCTGCCTGAAGATGGAGATGGAACCTTCAAAATTTGGAAGCCACTGAGAATATATGAAACATTAGTTAATAGTCAAGCATTCTTCTTAAAGAACATGTTATTAAAGACAAAAATGGAGGAACATGATTCTCTTCAAGACCATTTGTTGAAAATCAAAGATATAAGAGATCAACAGAAAAACTTGAAAACAATATATAGACAGATGGAAGAAAAGGATCTAGTTACAATCACTTTGGAGAGTCTACCGGTGTACTATGAAATTTTTGTTGAAACTTTGAGCACCACTTTTGAAAATATAGATCTGACATTTAAGTAGTTGAGCAACAAAATTTTGCATAATGATAGGTGGTGTTGACCACCTATTCAACTAGGGGGTCAACTCCATGTACCATGAAGATATGCATCATCAGATGCAAACAAGTCAGAGACTATTTGGTTCTACGGGGCAATTTTTGCTCCAGCACACATTTTTGTAAATGGAATTTCCACACCCCTGCGTGGGTTAATAATGTAATAGGTCTGCATGGATCATAGTTAGGTCAGTTACCTTAGGATTTCTTCATTATGAGAGTTCCTTTCACTGAGTGTTTTTTATCCTCAAGATCTTAATTTGGCCTAACCAACCTTATTAATTTCCCTTGAATTTTTCACTCCCACTATTAATAAATCCTCCAAAGTGGTGAAAGGCGTTCTAATGAAGTCACCCTCTGGTAGCTAGTGTTTAGGAATGATGTAAATGACCATGTAAGACAGCTCAAAACGTTTCGTGGAATTCTGTCGAGTCTAAATAGGTTTTTTCTAATTAATTAAAATTAATTAAAATTTCCTAAGGCTAGAAATTTAATTTAATTAATTAATTAATTAATTTTTGATAAATAATGTAAAAACTTGGTCCCTGGGCTTTTGGTAGGGGTATTTGTGCTCAAAAGAATTGGAATGACACCCCCTACACCCTTGGACCAAGTTTCAGCTCAGTCGGACAAGTTTTGCTAGGGCTTTGTCCACTTAAGAGTCTCAGTCAAATAAAAGCAATATTAATTGCTAACCCGGGACATGGGAAAAATGTCAATTTTGTAATTAATGATCAAATGGAGTAAAGTAAAGGTGACAAATGATGAGAGGGACCCATCCTAACCTACCCAACCCCTTTCCTAACCCTTACACACCCCCTAACTCACCTTTCAATTAAAACCCCCTTGGGATTTGCGCCCCCTTCCCACATGAGACTTAGAAACTCACTAAAAGTGACTCGTGGGCCCCTCCTTGATGAGGTGCGCCCCTTCTAGCTCTCCCACGTCCCACTTGGGAGTGTGTCCCACACACTCACACACACCCTCACCCAAAAGCTCACGCCCCTCATGGAAACTTGCGCCCCCCTCTCTTGGAAAAGATGGAAACATCTTGGAAAAAGTGGGAACTTCTTATAATGCAAGTCGTGGGCCTTCTCCTTGACTAATGCGCCCCTCTTGAGTTGCCACTTCACCCTCCATCTCATCCTACCTTCTAAACTCACTCATACCCTAAAAGCCATGCGTTTTCCTTGACTGGAGTTGTCTTGGCTTGGATCTTGACATTTGTCAAAGATCTAAGAGGGGTCTCTTTGGCCTCTCATGCTATAAAAGAAACCCTTCCCTCACTCATTCCTCACCATTCTTCTGAGTATTGTTATGCTACCAATTTCTTTCCATCTTCCTCTCTCTCTCATTGTCATCTTGCTTTGGTTCATTTGCTATTGAAGAGCTTGGAGCAACTTTGTTGCTACAACCTCTTCCCCTTGGTAATAAAAGAAGAGCTTTGGAAGAACACTGGAGTGCAAGACTTGGTCTGGATTTCCATGCTATTGTGAGGTGAAATTGTCATTATTCTGGATATTTTGTGGATATTGAACATATGCTTGAGTAAAACTTTGTTTACTTAGCTAAATCTAAATATAGGATAGTTGTTGATTTGTATGTTTTGCATGCATCTATAATATAAACTTTGTTGTAATATTGATGCATGCTATACATTATATGTTCTCTTTCTCACATTGTGTTCAAGATTTGCAGGTCATCTCAAGAGGGTTGTTGGGATAGATTCGAGCAAGGATCTACCCTCATTACTCACTGAAACTTCATAAGTTGTTCATATTACCTTTTCTATTATGTTCATATTCTGATTTTGGTATCTAACTCATTAGATCAGTCATTTCAAATCAATTAATTTTCTGGTTTTTATATGTAGGAAATTTCTGTTGCAAAACAGAAATTTTCTTAACTTTTGTTGAGTGTGTTGCAGCAAAATCAACAAGCAATAGCTTGCTGATTTTTGCAGGTTCTCGCCAGGATAAGGGTGCATGCTGCCCGTTTTCTGTCACAACACACCTCCAAAAACCTCCTTTCAATGTGGTAATTCTATCCTCTCTTTCTTTTCTGTCTAAAGCAATGTAAGCAAGCCCAAAGGAGGGTACCCAAGTGGCTTGCATTCTCTTCGTTTCAGTTTTTTCTTTCCAAGCTTTAGTTTAGTTTCTTTTATGTTTTTCTTTCATAGTTTAGCTTGCTTAGTTGTGGTATCTTACATCCATGCTTAAAGCTAAAATTATCTAGATTAGATCTCACACAACCAATGCTAGCTTAGAGCCCGTGGAAGCATAGTAAATCTTTTGTTTTTCCGTCATTACTTTGCATGCAAGCTATAATTTCTTAAATATTTATCTTTCACACATGCATGCAAACATGGGCATCTCAATGATTTAAATAATCGCTTTAAAAGTTATTTCAAGTTCTTTACTTTTCACTTGCAATTTCACATTTAAGAGCTTCAATCTTCATAACTTTCAATCTCAGTTTTTGACACTTTGAGCAAGCTTTAAGCACTCAAACACTTTATAATACTTAGCTCATAGGTTTAATAATTTATTAGACTTAATAGGGCACCTTTACCAACCATATTCGCCATTTAAAACAAGGTCGAAGGAAGCAACGAAAAGGTGTTAGGTCGGGGACGGTCTCATGGCGCACGACGTCCTTTTCCGGGAGTACTCTTATCTTAGGACTGACCTGTGGAGCTAAGGTGGGCCTCGTTGCCTTACTTCTTGAGCACCCAACAGTTACTTGGTAATTGGGGGAGGAAAGTATTGGGTTGACACTTAGATAGGATTTAATCTCACTTAACCATCTTAATTAATCCTTGGTCTACAACTTTCGGGCAATTCACATTTACACTTGCAAGCACTACATCTTTCAATTACTTTTACATGCAAGTCATTTTCATAAAGTTGTGGAGTAATTATGTAAGTGGTTATATCTCTAATCTGGAACACTTTACATTTTCAAGCACTTTTATTTATTGTCGTTCCTGTATTTGTGGTGTGATCCTTCAAGAAGTTGCACATCCACCTGGAGGCACTCTCTTGACTGGGTCTTGAGTGATTTTCATCTTTGTGCCATTGATAAGCAGTCCAATAGAGTAAGATCTATTGTGAGCATGCTTGGCTTGATGTGTTGATGGTTATCTTGTCTTGAGTATCTTTATTTCTTGCACATGCAAGCAACTGATTAGTTAGCATTTTGTATATCTTGTATCCTTTGTATTTAGTTTATTTTAACTCTTTATATCTTAGATATTCTTTCTGTATCTTTGTATCCATTTGTATCTAACCTTGATGTAATTTTTGTAATCTTTGTAATCTACTGTAATCAATTCCCCCTTAACTTAGTTGACTCCTTGCCCAATCTTAGGCACTAGTCCTAGTTGTCCTAGGAAAAGGCTTCACTGTTCATTCTAACGGTTGCATATTGCATTGCTGCTTAACATCATAGGCTAGATTTCCCTAATCCATTTAACTAATTAAAATCGACTCCTAGAACTTAAACGTTAATCTCATCTAGTAACTAAGGTCCACCCCCCTTGGCTTCCCTAGGAGTTAGCCTAGACGGAAGAGGTTGAAGTCAAAGTGACAGCGTGGACTTTGAACCTAGGCATTGTGCCTCCAAGGACACACTAAGTGAGAAGGACTTAGCTCACGTTTGCAAGTGTGTATAACGACAACAACAAGTGGAAAAAGTTGTTTGGTAGAAATAGTGTCAATAGAGAATCAGAGGTCGCCCTAACTGCAAATTTAATGGGCAAGGGAAAGCCTTGCAAGAATAAAGATGGGCATGAAAATGGAAGTAAGTATGTTGATTCAAATACTGAAAATCCCAGAAAAAGGTTTAAATGTTTTTATTATGGTAAGATAGATAAGACTTAAGGCCGAGTTTGTAAACAGTTGAGGGATGAAAAACACAACCAAGGGCCTTCTTCCAAAGATCAAACTATGAAGAAACAATCCAATGTAGCTGAACATGTTGAAATATTGTAACTTCGAAGAATATTCTAATTAAATTTGAGTTATTATCTTATAGATCAAATCCCCTTTTGCAGATTGATCATGTCGAGTCTTGTATAAGATCAAATCCCCTTTTGTGGATTGGTCAAACCATATTTATATGGTGGTATTTGTAAAGTCGACACCTAGTGTTTATAAAGTGGTTTTAACCACTTCTAGAAGAAGTCGGCCCTACCATGTGAAGAGACATAACCCTAGCGCCTCCTAAACTAGTATTTATATGTGAGGATGGTGCCTCACTTACACACACTCACTCATCTAGTGCGCATATCTTGAAGGAAGTTGCAGTTGCAGGAGGAAGGAGAAGAGAGGCGCATGCTCAGTCTTAGTTTATTCTTGGTGTTTTGGTCTTAGTCTTGGCATTGTATTGGCAATCTATTATTGAGGAAGTTTTGGGTGGGTTTTCTCCCCCATGAGGGTTTCCCGGGATAAAATGGTGCGTACCTTGTGATTGTGTTTCTTTCAGTGATCCTCTTTATGCTATTGTTTTGGAAATGCATTGAATGCTCATGTAATTTGAAATAACCTAATAACAATAGTAAAAACTTAACAAAACAAAACATAGAAGAATTCTATGATTTATGGAACAAAATAGACCGGTACAATGGATTTGATGCATCACGACGTTTATTGATCGAAAAGATTGGTATATTGATTTTGTAGACAATAGAACCAACTCTAATTTAGGACCGTCCTAACTGACAGAGAAGAAAACATAGTTGAGGCAAAGGGAAGTGTGCAAGTTCGAATGAGAAGAAAGAGGTTGTTTATGGATGTCTATTGTATTCCCAGTTTGGAAAAAATATATATACTTTCAGTTAGTTGTATTATGAGGCATAACCCACACTTAGATGTTCTTTTCAACAATAATAGATGCTTTATTGTTGACAAAAATGGCAAAAAGACAACTGCTATGGGTGTGTAAGTACAAGGTTTGTTTCAATTGGTGGTTGATGAGGAGAAGAAGACTAAACAAAGGGAAGGTAAATCGTGGATTATTATGCTTTATCTGCTAACATCAATGAAAAATATGAACGGAAGAAAACCTGGAGGATTTTAAAATTTTGGTATGCTTGTTTAACCATAGACAATGTCACATCATTGTCACTCAACCATAGGAGTTCACATATGCCACCCTCGAGCACACTAACCTTTACTTAGAATAATTCCAGCAAGCCTACTTCAGAACCAACAGATAAACCCTAACCACAACTGCTGCAACAACAGCACAATAACCATACAAGAAGAGCGTACCTTTTCTCCAAGAGAAGTGCAAAAGAGAAATACTCACGACTACTACACTACTCCTCCAAACTTGTGCCCCTTCCAACTATAGCTATTGCTCCCAGACTTGCGCACCTCTAGCTGCAACTGCAGTATTCTAGACTTGCGCACTTGTTGAGTGAGTGTGTACAAATGAACTAGGCAACTGCCTATTTATACTAAACTGTCCAGTTGACTGGGGCCAACTTCTCCTTCTCGATGTGTCTATTACTTTAATATTATTTCTCTTGAGGCCGACTTCTCTCCTAGGGTTTTCTAACATCTGTTTAGTGGTTCACTTTCTTTCAGAATACTCTATTCTAAGTCAAAGGTTACACATGGACGTTAATACCTCCTGCAGCTACCAAAACATCAACACTCCCTCTTAGCTAGGGAGGTATTAACTAAGATGTTCTTCATGTAGTGGTCTCAAACACATCCATCCATCTCACATGGCATGGACAAGACTCACATGGTCTTGCAGACTAGTCTAAAGGTAGCATCACCATAGCCACACAAGCTATCTCATGATCAAACAGATCATGTCTCAAGTAATATGGCCACACGGCCATCTCATGATCAAACAGATCATGTAACAAGTAGCATAGCCACATAGGTTGTCTCATGATCAAATAGATCATGTCACAAGTATCATCATCATAGCCACACAGGCTCCGAAATATGCAGTTGAGCCAATTTACACAGAACTTCACTACTACCCAATCCAAGCGAACTCTGGGCAACTACAACTTGCTAACCCATACAAAATTTGGCATCTAGTTCATAAAGAACTAGTAACTTGTCAGCTCACACAGAATCTGACATCTAGTTCATAAAGAACTAGTAACTCGCCAGCTCGAACAGAATTTGACATCTAGTTCATAAAGAACTAGTAACTCACCAGCTCACACAAAATCTGGCATCTAGTTCATAAAGAACTAGTAACCTCTGGTTGGCACACCAGGCAACTGGTCCACAGTGACCAGGCATCTAATCACAAGGATTATGCGATGTAGTGCACACACACTACCCATCTAGCCCAAGGCGAGGAAACACCTCCAACCACACAGGTTGGCCCACCAACTTGAAAAGTTGGGTAACTAAATAGCCCTGAAGGCATGGCATCTGTTGACCTTGTGCGAGGTCATGCTAACTGGTGCCACAGTCAGTAACGTGCGTACCAGACTATTTCACTGGAGTAGCAATCTACATACTAGACTTTTTCACTGGAGTAGAAGTAACTCAACGTACCAGACTTTTTCACTAGAGTAGCCCTCTGCATACCAGACTTTTTCACTGGAGTAGCAGTAACTCGGCATACCTAACTTTTTCATTGGAGTAGCCCTCTGCATACCAGACTTTTTCACTAGAGTAGCAATAACTCGGTGTACCATACTTTTTCACTAGAGTAACCCTCTGTGTACCAGACTTTTTCACTAGAGTAGCAGTACACATCACCCTGAATGGTGCCACAATCAGTGCCCGATCATGAACCACCTGTTGTCCACTCTATGCCACACTGCTACCTGGAGTCGCATTTGTAATCCATCACACTTCCACAGCACTTCCTGCTGCCTGGGGAACACACCACTTCCCGCTATCTGGGGAACACAACACTTCCCACTATCTGGGGAACACAACACTTCCCGCTACATGGGGAAGTCCTTTTGAACCACTCCAAGCTTGTCCCTGAAGTACTCAAACTTCACCCTTGACAAAGGCTTGGTCAACACATTTGCTATCTTTTCATCTGTAGCGACATACTGGAGCTTCACTACACCATATCTCTGATATAATGGTACCTGATCTCGATATGCTTGGACTTGTCATGAAACACCGGGTTCTCTGTCAACTTCACTCAACTCTGGCTGTCGCACCAAATACAAGTCGCCTCTAACTCGAGATCAAACAATCATGTAAGCAGCTTCTGAAGCCACACTGCTTCGTTGCTAGTTGAACACACTGCTCTATACTCTGCCTTAGCCGTACTGAGTGCCACACTCGTCTGCTTCCTGCTAAACCATGAGATCATAGCTGATCCCAAATTGAAGCAACATCCAGATGTACTCTTCCGGTCTGCAATACTACCAGCCCAATCTGAATCAGTAAAGCCTTGTAGGCTTATCTCACGATCTGAAGCATACCTGAGTCCATAATCAATTGTACCCTTCAGGTACCTCATCACATGTTTTGTTGCAATCAAGTGAACACGTCTCGGCTCAACCATATACTGACTCAATGTGTTCACCGCAAAACATATATCTGGCCTTGTGTTCGTTAAGTACATCAACGAACCAATCATTTGTTTATACATGGTAGCATCCACTATCTCTGAAGATGTATCACTCAATAACTTTAGATTCGTCACCATCGATGTAGGCATGGCTTTACAATCCATCATTCCAAATCTCTTTAGAGTCTCACTCTCTACAACATATTTTCCTTGGCATAGGAAAATCTCATCCAGTTTCTGCCACACTTCTAGACCCAAGTCTTTCATCTTGAATTTTGTAGCAAGCTTCCTCTTACATTCAGTGATGGGCTTCTCGTCTCCTGTTAGAAACAAGTCATCCACATTAATAGTAATATCATTGGTCCACCATCCACAACCTTGTAGTAAAGGTTGGAATTTGCTTTATTCTTGGTAAATCCCAAGCCCATCAGGAAGCTGCCTGATCTGGCATATCATGCCTTGGGTGCCTGCTTAGGCCCATACAAAGCTTTCTTCAATCTGCAGACACGAGACTTCTTCTCATGTATCTTTTGGTTGCTCTATGTATACTTCTTCTGACTACTGAAGCAAGTGTCTCGTCATAATCTTCTCCCTCTTGCTGGGAAAATCTTCTGGCCACAAATCAGGTTTTGTACGTCTCTATGATGCCATCAGCAGCATGTTTGATCTTGTAGATCAATTTGGAAGTCACCACTGACTTCCCTTCTGGTCTCAAGGAAAAATTCACATCCCAATCCTTCTGACTGGCTTCCTCCTCTGTCACTGAAACAAGGGAATCCTCCCAAGAGATCTCACATCTCCTAGAAGTCTCTGAAGCTACGATCTAGCCTCCTCAACTCATGACACTGTCTGTCACTCCTAGAAGACGTCTCTCTCTCCCATCTGAATCTGAGGAGGAATACTTTATGAATGAAGGTCTCTAAGCCACTAACTCTCGCTGAGATCAGGCTCACTTTGAGTCTCCATGCTCCCTCTGAAGCTTGACTCCCTCTGAGTCTATATAATCTCCAGAGCCATCTGCTCCCTCTGTATGTGATGATTTCCTCTGAAGTCTCCTATGAATGGTCCTGGGGAGGTTGCTCCTCCCTACTGGATCGTGAGGGATGACTTCCTCTAAACTCTAGCTCCTTCTAAGCTGGTACATGGTGGGGCCGCTTGCCTCACCACTGGTGGAGCCATTTTCTCCTCATGATATGGCTCATCAATGCTATATATCTTTGCATCCTGCAAAGTGTCACGTGACCATGCTGGTCTCTTCTTGGTTACTGCAACGATTCTGGGTAGGCCCTTTTGGTTCTACTAACTTTTCCTAATGATCTGAAGAGTGATCAACTGCACTAGAGGGATTTGTTCGGTCATCTTTGGAGCCTTATGCTCCTTACAATCAATCTCCATATGAGATACTAGTTATCTCGCAAAAGTAACCTTCATCATCCTCTTTTTCTTCGGTACATGGATGTATGTGGTCGAGTATACAACTTTGTATCTGGGTAGTTTGCTCCATGTCTCAAACTAGAGATCATCTAATATGTTGCCTCCTACAACCGTCACTATAGCTTCCCTCAGAGTTATCACCTGTGACATGCCCGGAACAAGACCAACAACAAGGGAAAGCAATAGAAAAGAATAATACTCTTATAATAATAATAATAAAAACAATAACGAGAACAATCGTCACAGTAGCTTCTTCTCAGAGCTATCACTTGTGACCTTCCTGGAACAAGAGCCAAAATAAAAATGCAATAATAAGAAATAGGAACAACACTCTTCTAGTGTTGTGACCAATCATTCCTCCATGGTAACCTGCCTAGAACAAGAAACAACAATATCTCCATGGCAACCTCCATGGAATTTACAAGGTAACCTGCCTGAGATAGTAGCAACAAGAGCAAAAGCATTTCCAATATAATAGCATTTTCATAAGAACATATCTATGTTAGCAAGAATAAAAGACAATTTCATGGTAATCAACATATCATTACCAAGGTGACCTGCCAAGAAGCAAAACAAGAAGTATCTCCTAGAGGAGATGTTAGTTCATCTTGCAAACAAGTACAATAAGCA
>SNQJ01S0005228.1:124184-150632 GCA_010110895.2 Picea sitchensis
CAACAATAATAATTCATCCCATGTAAATTCAATAGCAATTCATCATTGTACAATGTAAATTCAAATTTGTAAATGATACAATCATGATTCATCAATCACCATTGTATTTGATATTATCATATTTCGCATTGAATCAAAGATACATGCACATCCAAATTTCAAATATATAACTTATAACAAAATGAAATACATTGATTCAGATTTTAAATGGTCTAAGTAAATAGTAGATACTAAAACAGTAAATTAAAATTACTCAAAATAGTAAAGAGTCAAAGACTTAGTTATCAGTATCTAGAGTCAAAACTAAATATTAACAATGGATAGTGAGAACTAAGAGTAGCTAAACGAAATCAAACATCAAATGAGCATCAAGTCAGTGGCATTAGTTATAACAAAATGAAATACATTGATTTAGATTTTAAATAGTCTAAGTAATAGTAGATATTGAAATAGTAAATTAAAATTACTCAAAAATAGTAGAGTCAAAGACTCAGTCATCTTCAGTATCTAAAGTAAAAACTAAACATTAACAATGGATACTGAAAACTAAAAGTAACTAAAAGAAACCAACATCAAATCAGCATCAAGTCAACACAATTAGGAAGAGGTAGATTGGGTTATAGAAATTAGGTTCTTCTTACTTTTTATGTTTAGTTTTATGTTGTTTCTAAAAAAGTCATGGGTGGCACCCAGACATCCCGCTTTTCAGGAGGGGGAGTGCCCACACACCCTTCTTTTTGCGACACATGCCCCACACACTTGCAAAATGTTTCGTAGAGCATTTAGCAAAAAGGGGGGTGTGGCAAAACCTTTCACCTGGTGCGTCCCCTCAGTGCCAAGGGCATAGGGAGAGAGGGGAGCATGCCCCAGACCCCAGGGGGTCACGTTCCCATGTAACACTTCTTTTACAGTGAAGTGGGATGGTTCTTCCACAGAAACAGAAAATCAAACTTTGATATGTTGAGCTACCATGGGGTGTGAAGGAGGTGAGCTTAAAAAGTAAGCCAAGTTCTACATCAATGGTGGAAAGGCTGACTATTCAACCAACATTGGCTCTCATCCAGCTGGTGAGTCAATGGTCAAATAGAAGGTTGGTAACATGACTTCTTCTATAACAACCATGCCGGATAAAATCCACTTCAGGTAGCTGATTGAAGACATCTTTCAAAAATAACCTGCAAACAACTTGTTGGTCCAGAGATTTTGTTTTTGTCTTGGAACAAGCAAACCTATGGAAAATGACCATTATGGGAGGGTGTTAGATATAACGATCATAATTCGATTTAGAATTTTAGCCATACAATAAACGTACTTTTGTCATACAATAAGGTTATAATAATTGACTTAGGCAAAGAGTCCTTTTAATAAAATGATGTAGTTGTGACTTAAATATTGAACCACTAGATGATTAGAGAGATAATTGGGAGTTATGTAATGTACTCCTGCATAGAATTTTAGCCATTCATTAAATGTACTTTCATCATACAATAAGGTTATAATAATTGACCTAGGTAAAGAGTCCTTTTAAGAAAATGATGTAGTTGTGACTTAAATATTGAACTACCAGATGATTAGATACTCGGGAGTTATGTAACGTACTCTCCATATCTTATTATGTATTAAGAGAATGCATAACTCAATAACTGAGAAATTATTCTCTCCTTTATTTTGTATCTTTCATTTTCTGTCCATGTTTTCTGTGTTTATTTAAATCTGTTACATTTTGTCCTGGTAAAAGCAGATACAGCATATGAATAGTTTTATCATAACCTTGTCCAGATTAATCTATGACCGAATAAGTACAATAAAGTATTTCAAATTTAGAGTTGGATAGTAGTCTATAATAATTTTGCATGCATTTGGACTTGAGTAGTATACCTGTAGTTTGGAACGTGTGTTGAAAAATAAGCCTCTTTGGAGCAGCAACACTATATGGGAAAAACTGAGAAGATAATGCCATTGCCACAACACTCAGCTGTACAAGCAACTGCATTGGTACGGGATTTGATAACCAACTCCCCACAATGGGGATCAATGGACCAACACACCACCCAACAATAATTCCAGTCACAGAGGCAACGATAATATCTGAAATAAAATATCCTGCAGTCCAAATCTACTGTTAGAACTAAATGCACATGTATATGAAAGAGCTTAAAGCTTTTTAAGTTAACAGATATGCAACATATCAGAAATTTGTAGGTGGGACTAAAGAAAGAAAAAAAGAAAGTATATTAATGTTCAGAATAACAAAGTAGTAGTCAAAAGAACTGTCAAATACATCATTTACAATATCCCAAGATAGTGCTTAAGGCATCTTCAAGATAAGTGAAAAGGACTCAACAGTGATACAGAAATACTAATAATGAAGCATTTAATAATGCAGCGGTATATAGCTACCATAAAGGAGACACTTGTCAGAAATAATGATTATCACCCATCCTAATGATCATCGGAAATTCCTCCACCGTCTAAAAATAAAGTCTAGAAAAGAGTCTATCTATGGAGACATCCTTAATAATTCTGAGGGGGAGATAGTTAACTTCTAACAAAGGAAGATAATTCTCTCATAACATTTAAGGTCGACATCTTGTAAGAAGGTGTGAAGAAGTGACTAACGCACCCTCAAAGTGTAGCAGCAGTCCTTTATGGCTGGAAAGAAGCTCTCCTATCTGTGTAGGATGCCAACTAATCTGTGCCCGTGATGGTGTCTAGTGGCTTATAAAAATCTCCTGAATAACAGCTCTGACCAATTATACAAGATCTCTGAACTAGAAATTTTCCCTCTCCAATTTCCTGGACTAACATGATTGAGCCGTCCTTGACACAGTATTTGTTGACGTTTCTGATCAAAGATAAAATGTTAAATAGAATATGTCATTGGATTCCTTGGTTATCTATAAAACTACAAAGAGGAAAGCTAATATGCTAGGCATTATCCGATGACAAGATAAACATGATGTTGAAAAGTTTGGAATTTAAAAGAACTGAGACAAGCTGTAAAACTGAAATGACAAACACTATTTTCGCGCTTTCCTGTACAAAAGGAAATTGCAAGTGAAAGCACTAGACTGTAGCATTGGCCAGTAATGTTCATGTGATGAATAAAAAGCTTAAATTAATTTAAACATAAAAGCCAGGGAAAGGAATAAACTGATCATTGCTACGATGAGAGATACTTTACAGAATGTAAGAGCCAAGCAACGGTAATGTATTTCAGCCATTGCTCTTTCGATTGCTTCCTAATTTCTAGACTGTGTGTCAAAAAGGTTTCCCTTTTATTGGGAAAGCATTGAAAAAAAACTGTTTTGGTTTAGACATTTTTCTAATTACCTTCGAGTCTGTTGGAAAGAACTATTCCTAAGCTCTAAATTCACTTCACACCCAGTGATTTTATGTTATGAATAAATCACTTCATGCCTCAGATTACGATACTCTCCATATACGGGTAAAGGAGTTTCTATATTCTATTTAAATTAATAGATCTTCCGTTGATGTTCCTTTCTTGATTAGGATCCCAGTTTTAAAGCATTCCTAATGCTGAAAATCCAGCAACATTTTCAAGTTCTTGAAACTAGGGTTTTTCTAGATACACTCAAATATTCATGTTTTCATTAAACTTCTCCATTAGTCAAGGAGACACGAGCAACCATTTATTCATGATCTTTTGACTCGTCATCAATGAAGCCCAAGGATCCCCTTATATTTTGTCTTCTTCATTATCTTCTATATATTTTTTAATTTTTAACAGTACAAGTCTTCCATCTCCACTTTATTTTTGGATTTCTTTTGTTGCCTGCACTTCGCATCATCAGAAACTATTCTTTGGAAACACATCATTCCCTAAGCACTCTATTTCCGTGTGAATTTCCCATGTGGTTTTAGAGATTGTTAAACTGGTTTCAAGATAAAACAGTGTGACATAATGTCGAAAATGTTCTTTTGAAATTATATTTAAATAAATATCTTAGGAMGACACCAAGTTAAAAAAATRTGCTTYCACCATGCTCATATCATTSTTACAACCTCGTGCAAGTATAAATTTTTCACCCAATGCTTGAGCCAAAGAAAAGAAATAATGCACCATTGGGAKGTGGGYTGTCAAGGTAGCCAYGAGTTGAGACCGAGCTATGAAGCATTGTGCGGGAAAGGTGGTTCCATGGATGTTATGTATATATAATAACATTGTTAAGAGTGGGCCTAATGGTTAAGAACATGTGTTTCCTCTTAAGAGGTCATAGGTTCAAATCCAGAGGGGGGTAGGGTATRTATACCTTCGTAGACTTTACCAGTCAAATCGCTGGGCGGAGGGGGGTCCCTTGTCCCACAAACAAGGGGGTCTCATACACCAATTTGGTGTGCTGRCTTRGCCGTGACYTTAAAAATAGATTATTATTATTATTATTATTATTATTATTAAAGGTGCATTCATAAATACTAAAAACATAATTTTACATGAATGATCACCACAAGGCCTATAAATGCATGGTMATTTTTCATTGTAAAACATCATTAATTTTKATATCTTATTCAAATATACATTTATATATTTTTTRGTCTATCCAATTAAAAGTCAAAAACTATATAAGCCATGAGAAAGACATAAAATCTTTGAAATCTCGTTTAGATAGCATTGAGGTTGGCATGAACAAGCAACAAMAAGAATTAATKGWAAAGCTGACCAAGCAAGGTATAGAGCATACAGATATATTATATAATATAATCACATTCAGAAGGCTGTAGATCTATAATCCATAGTGTTATGTGGTGTGATTTTACTGCTGTAGATCTATAATTATTTTCTTAGTTAATTTCAAGAATTCAAGTAGTATGCTTCTAATATAACAGTTTAATCATAACTAATCACTGCACAATAGAGAATAGTCTCACTAGATTTATGTGGAATTGCGACCTTTACTCGGCAGCTAGCACCTCATCCTCTAACAAAGTTTGTCCTATTCACGTTGCACACTAACTTCTCTATGTTTAGTGTCAATTGATATGCTTCCTCTATTGACTATAGTTTATGCATGCTAATATCATATTGAATTAGATATTTTATATCATTTACATAACTCAATAATCCTTCTATGGTAAATTCTGCAATTATTTGAACAACCTATTGTTTGTAATCAACTAGCAATATGGGAGAGGACTGCAAGAGAGAACACTCGATACCACTTGATCTTGATATTTTTTGGGAAGGGCTCAACACCCTCGCGCTCCACTCCTTGGCAACTCTGGAAAGAAACTTAGCATCAATCTTTAGACATTTTACACATTCCCTCTCCAGGGAAAGCTCCCCGGGTGAATGAATTAGATAACAATATCTTTGCAGTCCTTGAGTCGGGACTTTTTTGAAAAATGTCCACAAAGTTCAATGTTATGTCACGAAATGTAAAAAGGTGCCTTGGGGGAGACAAGGTGTGCTCATATTTGTAACATTATATCTTCTATTCGACCTAGTATGTTGTCTTTGCATGAAGTTAAAGTTATTGATTTCTTACTTCGATCATTATTATGCAATCATTAGCAAGGGGTATATCAATACAATTCACATAAGGAAGGACAGGAGGGGCGGTTCACGCACTAGCTCTTTGGATGGCTTCTTTTACTATTGACAATGTCTAGAATCCATTTTTTAGATGTTTTTGGATAAACGTTGTCCTTGTTACCACTATGCGGGCGTTCTTCTTTGCATATAATCCAAATGATATGAGTAGCAGAATACAATTGTGCGATTGGGTGTCCCAATCCTTAGCAATGGTCAAATCTACTATTGGTGGAGAGTCGAGACTATAGGATGGTGCTCTAGCACTCTCAGGACTACAGAAAGGAAGGTTTGGACAGAGAGTAAGTTTTTTAGGGGTTTTGGATATTAATCTTTGGAGACTTGTGGGATGGCACACGTAAGCCAATCAACAAAAAGGTTAGCTCAAAGTATAACCACACTTGGACAGTTTCTATACAAACTTCACAAGGCCTCCTTTATTAATAAGTCTCAACATCTTATTTCAACCGATGATTCTATAATAAGTAAGATGCTTTACCCATCTATACCACTATCTTCACTAAACGGACATTTAGCTTTACATCCACCTTGGCTTGTAAGCTTAATGTTTCCCTTTCAAAGTCCCATGAGTATCTTCAAATAGTTCCATGTGTGTGGAATCTTGTCTCTGGGCCAACAAGCAACTCGTGATAAAAGGTCTTCAATCTTCAGTTGTATCAATATTACAGGAAGCAAGTTTAGCTAAATATTCAAAAACTTAATACCATAATTTATCAATTATATGATCACAAAAAAAAAAATTATGAAAAGAATGAGTAATGTTACCCTCATATAGCATGAAGATTGCACGTGTGATTTTCATCACACATTACAAGGATTTGCAAGATGATTCCTTCATGAGGATGGTACTTACATTGGGTTGCTTGAATACTTTCGATTGGAGGAGACTCATTTCTCCTTGTGATGGATTGTCATGGCTTGGTTCTCTCCTCATGGTTGCACATCTTTGGTTGATGGATCAACATATTTGAGGACAATTGATGATGGTGCATGTTACTTCATGTAACTTACATGGTGTCATGGTGTTGTTCTTGATTTATTGCTCATCATGTCTAAATAGTATTACCCCTTGCACACATGAATGATGTCATCCTAGTGATTGATAGTAACATGACATGATTCTAGTGCACAAACATGTTATGGTGGTTGCTTGGTACTTGATGGCCTAGGAGACAAGTTCTCTAGCACATGATGATATATTGTATGGATTGATATCACATGGAGATGGGGCGCTTAGCTTTAATCTCTTTTCATATGGTTCCAACATGGTTATTAATGTTAGATTTTCTTAAATTTTCAGAGCAATAGATTTACCGGAGTATTTAGATCTTCTTTTACATTCAATAACCATATACTGAAAAATATAAGCAAATAGACAAGCACAAGAAGACACAAAGATTTATCCTGGGAAAACCTCAAACCCGGGGAAAAACCCATCCAACTTTTCTTAGAAAGATTCTTTCTGATAATACAATCCAACCATGAACAAGCTCTTATTCACAAGAGAAAAATACTGATAATGAAGAAGCCTTGATAACAATACCTTATCTCTTCTTGTCAAACCCTAGAAGGGGTAGACAACTACAGCACCACACAAAGCTAGCACACCTCTCCTAGAGATAGCGCACAAGAGAAATCATCAAAACCACCAAGAACCCCAGTTGTTGCAGTAGCTGCGTCTTCCCCTTGCCTCAGTCTCGCGCCTTCTTCTTGAGTGAAATAGTTGTGTGAGTGAGTGAACAAATGAGAAAGGCGTCACTTTATTTATAGTCTTCAGGTCACTTTGTTGTGGCCGACTTCTCTTCCTGGAATTCTATTTTCACTTTATCTTTTTCCTCTGGGCCAACTTCTCTTCCTGGAAATTCTATTTCCACTTTATCTTTTTCCTGTGGGCCGACTTCTCTTCCGTGGTGTTATTCAATTGTTCAATGGTCTCCCTTTGACTTCTGGAATCTTCTTTTTCTCTAAGAAAAGTTGTCCAGGAGGGATTCGGGAATACCTCCCGTTGCTACCAAAACATCAACACTCCCTCTTAGCTAGGGGTATTCTTCTATGATGTTCTCTTCTAGTAGTCCCAATCACACTAATCCATTTCACATGGAATGGACAAGACTACCACCATAGTCTCACAACTACGTTGCAAGCATCCAGTAGTCCCAATCACACCCATCCATTTCACGTGGCATGGGAAAGACTACCACCATAGTCTCACAACTACGCTATGATGTTTCTCCTCTCCTAGTAAGTCCCAATCACACCCATCCACTTCACATGGTATGGGCAAGACTACTACCATAGCCCCAATAACACCTAGCCACTTCACATAGCTTAGGCAAGGCTACGCCATGGTCCCAATCACACCTATGACCTATCCACTTCACATGGCGTAGGAAAGACCATGCTACAAGTCCCAATCACACCTAGCCACTTCACATGGCGTAGGCAAGACTTGTACCAGGCTACTCATTACTCCCTCAATCACTTCACATGAATGATCTGGGAAACCCTTGGCCAAAGGGAGAGTATCTGCCCATTGTAGGAGAAACATCACAACTCCTTCTCAACGAGAGTGGACATTCTGCATCACACCAAGCTTGTCTCTGAAGTACTCATACTTCACTCTAGATAGAGGCTTGGTGAGAATGTTTGTAGCCTACTCATCTGTGGATATGTACCGAAGCTCCACTGCTCCTTTATGCACCATGTCTCGGATGAAATGATATTTGATCTCTATATGCTTTGACTTGTCATGAAAGACTGGATTCTCTGAAATCTTCACGCAACTTTGATTATCACAATATATCAAAGTTGGTTCCAACTCTAGACCAAATAACCCTACAAGCAACTTCTGAAGCCACACTACTTCACTACTTGCAACATTGGCTGCTATATATTATGGCTGCTATATATTCTACCTTTGTTGTACTGAGTGCCACTAACGTTTGTTTTCTGCTCAACCATGAGATCAGACCTGATCCCAAACTAAAGCAACATCCTAATGTGCTTTTCCCGTCCACTGCACTCTCCGCCCAGTCAAAGTCTGTATAACCTTGCAGCTTTACTTCACCATCTGAGACATATCTGAGTCCATATCCAACCGTACCATGCAGGTACCTCAACACATGCTTTGTTGCTACCAAATGTACATGTCTAGGCTCAACCATGTACTGACTCAATGTGTTCACTGCAAAGCATATATCTGGACTGGTATTAACCAGGTACATCAAGGATCCGATCAACTGTCTGTACATCGTGGGATCAACCAAATTTGAAGATATATCAGTCAAGAGCTTTACTTCACCGTCTGAGACATATCTGAGTCCATATCCAACCGTACCATGCAGGTACCTCAACACATGCTTTGTTGCTACCAAATGTACATGTCTAGGCTCAACCATGTACTGACTCAATGTGTTCACTGCAAAGCATATATCTGGCCTGGTATTAACCAGGTACATCAAGGATCTGATCAACTGTCTGTACATCGTGGGATCAACCAAATTTGAAGATAAATCAGTCAAGAGCTTCAAATTCATAACCATAGGTGTGGCCATGGACTTGCAGTCCATCATCCTGAATCTCTGCACGATCTCAACTGTATATTTTCCTTGGCTAAGGAAAATCTCATCTGGCCTCTGCCACACCTCTAATCTCAAGAAATAGTGCATCAAACCCAGACCCTTCATTTCGAACTCTTAAGTGAGCTCCCTCTTGCACCCATCTATGAGCTTCTCATCCCCTGTAAGAAACGGGTCATCCACATATAGGACCAAAATCAATGGGCAACCATCTTCAACCTTGTAGTAAAGGTTGGGATCTGCATCACTCTTGCTAAACCCCAAGCTCATCAGATAATTGTCTATTCTGGCATACCATGCCCTGGGTGCCTTCTTAAGCACGTACAAAGTTTTCTTCAATTTGCAAACATGGGACTACTTCTCATGGATTACAAAACCTTGTGGTTGCTCTATGTACACTTCTTCAATTACACCATTCAAGAAAGCAGTCTTGAAATCCATCTGGTGTAATTTCCAACCCATACAGAAGCAATGGAAATAATAGATCTAATGGAAGTGTACCTTGCTACTAGAGCAAATGTCTCGTCATAGTCTTCTCCCTCTTTCTGGGAGAATCATCGAGCCACAAATCTCGCTTTGTACTTCTCTATGCTGCCATCTGCAGTATGCTTGATCTTGTATATCCACTTGGAAGTCACCACTGACTTCCCTTCTGGTCTCGAAACTACTTCCCACACATCATTCTTCATGATGGATTGATACTCTTCCATCATGGCATCCTTCCACACTTGCTGCTTAGCAGCTTCCTCATAAGTGGAAGGTTCTCAATCAATGATCTTACTCATCAGCGCCAAATAGCTGGAAAACTTGTGTGGTCTCTTACTCTCTCTAAAAGAGCCTCTGGGAGCTGCATGTCCTTCAGCTTCATGCAAAGTGTACCAAAGCCATGCTGGTCTCTTCTTGGTAACTGTAACTTCTCTGAGTGGATCTACACATATCTCTGGCTCTATTGTCTCATTCAAACCTTCTGGAATGTGTTCTTCTGAAGTAGAGTCAATCATTATTGCATCCCTTGGAGCCTCTTGCTCCTCTCTGTCCTCATCCATGTGAGACTCTCTAGATTTCCAGAAGGTTGCTTCTTCATCAAGGTAACATCCATGCTAATCTCAATTTGTCTTTGTCCGAGGATGTATATTCTATAAGCCTTCGAAGTCTCACTGTATCCAACGAAGTTGCCCTTCTTTCCGGAAGGCTCCAACATCGTTTTCTTTTCCTTGGGAACATGTATGTACACTAGGCAGCCAAATATCCTCAAGTGACTGACTTATGGTTTATTTCCGGTGAATACCTCTTCTGGTGTCTTATTCCCCAATATCTTATGAGGACTTCTATTCTGGACATATACGATTGTACTGGATGCTTCTGCCCACAGATGCATGGGTAAATTTTGGTCATGGATCATCGCTTTAGCTGCTTCCACAATAGATCTATTCTTTCTCTCTGCAACCCCATTCAGCTGGGGGTTGTAGGGAGTTCTCAGCTCCCTCTTGATCCCTGCTTCTCTACAAAAATCTTTGAACTCATTTGAGGTGTATTCACCTCCATTATCTGACATTAAAATTTTAATCTTTCTTCCAGAGATATTTTCTACAAGAGCCTTGAATTCTTGAAACTTATTGAAAACTTCATCTTTTTCTTTCAAGAAATAGATCCATGTCTTGCCCGACTCTTACGTGAGTAATCATCAATAAAAATGACATAGTACAAAAATTTACCTAGAGATGGTACTGTCATTTGTCTTCATACATCTGAATGTATGATGTCCAAGATCCCTTTGGATCTATTGTCACTGTTTGAAAAACTTCCCTTAGCATTCTTGCCAAGTGCGCATCCTTTGCATACTCCATCATGCTCTACCTGCATATCTGGTAGACCTGTAACCATCTTGCTCAAAACTGGTAAGGCTTTGCAATTGAGGTGAGCAAGTCTTCAGTGCCATAGCTCACTAGAGCTAACACTGTTGTGTACAAGGGCTTGTTCTGGGTGTCCCTTCAATTTATACAATCCTCCCTCTCCGACACCAATAACAGTAGCTGAATCTATACTTGAACCCTTAGGCCATAGGAGGACTTGGCCATCAACAAAAGCTACTCTGAAGCCTCTATCTTCTAAAGCAGAGATAGAAAGAAGATTCTTTTTTAAACCTTGTACAAACAATATATCCTTTATTGAAATAGAGTTACCTGAATCAAGCTGGTAGGAGGCTTCTCCTACTCCATTTACTGCATGCCTGGAATCATCCCCAAGTTCCACCTGAAGGGATGAACTCTTCTCTATCAATTTTGTAGGAGAACTTTTGAACCTGGTCATGTGCTTGGAAGCACCACTGTCCACAAGACAAATATCACTTCCTTGAGTAATAGTACATGTGAGAGTTGAGACAAAGACATACTCTTCATCTTTTGATTCCTTTGTCTTCTTTTGAGATGTGAACTCCTCCCTATCTGCTGCATGTGCATGATGTTTTCTCTTTCCTTTCCCTTGAGGACATTGATAAGCAAAGTGTCCCAACTTCTGACAGTTAAAACATCTGATCTTAGATACATCCTTCTTGTGATATGGAACTGATCTTCTATTTTTCTTTGGACTAGTGTTTCTTCTTTCTTTCCTTTTCTTCACATGAGCAGCAAGAGCTTGGTTCTCTTCATCATTGGTCTTTTGCGACCTGGATATCAATCTTGATTCTTCTTGGGTACAGTCTGTCCATAGCTTGTCAAATTTGGGCGATTTCCTTTGTGCACAAATTCCCTGAACAAATGCATCCCAAGAAGAAAGAAATCCAATAAGAGTTGTATTCACAAGCTCCGCATCATCCATTGAATCTCCAATAGCTTCTAGTTGGTCCTTGATCTGAGAAATCCTCATGAAGTAGGTGGAAATTGTCTCTGACTTGTTCATCATCACGTTTCTGAGTTGATGCCTTAGGGTTAGCTTCCTGCTTGTGTTCTTGCTTTCATATAATCTTGGTGTCTTCAATTATAATACATTGGGAATCAAGTGGTCTTCCTCTTGTACTTTGCCTTGGCGTCTTCCTCT
This sequence comes from Picea sitchensis, assembly GCA_010110895.2. NCBI lineage: Eukaryota > Viridiplantae > Streptophyta > Pinopsida > Pinales > Pinaceae > Picea > Picea sitchensis. Next base: position 136,371 of record SNQJ01S0005228.1, read on the forward strand.
TCTGGTTCTGGGAGAACTTGATTGACATGATCCAAGAGCTCATTCTCTTCTAGAATGAGTAGTATCATATGCTTCCACAATCTGAAATTGTTTGCTCCATCCAACCTATCCTCAACTCTCATACTGGTAATCATTTTTGTTGGTAGAAACCCTAGGCCTGAAAAAATCTCAAAATTTCAACCTTCTTGAAAAGTCAATGCTAGGGTTTCAAGATGTGTGCTAGGGTTAGGCAAGTTGCTCTGAAGTGGAGTTAGTTCCAATGACTTTGGACTAAGTGCTCAACAAGCTTGACAAAAGAAAATTGTGCAGCGGAAAATCCCAAAGTACAATCTTCCTTCTAGTGGTTAAATTGTTATGAAGGTAACCCGCTCTGATACCATCTTAGATTTTCTTAAATTTTCAGAGCAATAGATTTACCAGAGTATTTAGATCTTCTTTTACATTCAATAACCATATACTAAAAATATAAGCAGATAGACAAGCACAAGAAGACACAAAGATTTATCCTGGGAAAACCCCAAACCCGAGGAAAAACCCAGTCGACTTTTCTTAGAGAGATTATTTCTGATAATACAATCCAACCATGAACAAGCTCTTATTCACAAGAGAAAAATATTGATAATGAAGAATCCTTGATAACAATAACTTATCTCTTCAACCTAGCAGGGGTAGACAATCGCAGCACCACACAAAGCTAGCGCACCTCTCCTAGATATAGCGCACAAGAGAAATAACCAAAACCACCAAGAACCCTAGTTGTTGCAGTAGCTGTGTCTTCTCCTTATCTCGGTCTTGCGCCTTCTTCTTGAGTGAGATAGTTGTGTGAGTGAGTGAACAAATGAGCAAGGCGTCACTTTATTTATAGTCTTCATGTCACTTAATTGGGGCCGACTTCTCTTCCTGGAATCCTATTTTCACTTTATCTTTTTTCCTATGGGCCAACTTCTCTTCCTGGAAATTCTATTTCCACTTTATCTTTTTCTTGTGGGCCGACTTCTCTTCCGACGTGTTATTCAACTGTTCAATGGTCTCCCTTTGACTTCTGGAATCTTCTTCTTATCTAAGAAAAATTGTCCAGGAGAGAATACGTCCCGCTGCTACCAAAACATCAACAATTAATGTATTGGATGTGATTTACATGATGGGGAGGCCTCCAAGTGTGAGCGTCGTAGAAGATCTTGGTGTATGTCATGATTGTTACACAATGTAATGACCCATGTTACATCCCTAGATGGAGCACTCACCTAATGCACACATGTGGAGGATGACTGCAGCAGTTTAATGGTTGTTTGACCTCATTCCCGGTTTGCACATGGAGCGCCTAGCATATGTTGATATTATGGTAGTTGCGGGAGGTATTAACCTCCATGTGTAACCTTTGGCTAGAATAGAATATTTCAGAAGCAAGAGAAACCCTAAACAGATGTGTAAAAACCTTAGAAGACAAGTCAGCTTAGTAAAAGAATTAATATTAAAGTATTAAACTCTAAAAGGACAAGTCGGCCCAGACAAGTGACAAGAACCACTATAAATAGAGGGCGCTCTAGCTCATTTGTACTCACTCACTTCACTCACTCTCTCAGTCAAGGATAGCGTAAGTTTGGAGCTGCAGCTGCAAGATAGGAAGCTAGATACTCTGGAGTGTTTCTTGGTCTCTCTCTCTAGCGCCATCTAGCCTAAGATGTGCGCCCTACCTTCTAGTATCTCTTGGTGGTATTCTTGGTGACACTCTTGGTGGTATTATGATATTCTTGGTGGTATTCTTGGTAAGTGCAACTGCAACTGTTGCAGCTCAGTATTGTTTTTGTTCTGTGGCTTTGGGATTTTTTGTCTGGTGAGCTATCTTTGGAGAAAGATGCGCTCTCTTGGTTATTTGTTGGTTCTAGTGTTGCTTCCGGAATCATTATGTAAAGAAAAGGTTATGGTGCTTAGGGGTCGTTGTGTGCCTATGGTTGGGTGACAATAGTGATATTGTCTATGGTAAAACGAACACATCGAATATTTTAACAGCATATTGACCTCTTTCTTCATGGATCCAGCATCTTCATCGACATATTGGATGTGTTTTCCCTATGGTTGGAGGCTTCCTAGTGTGAGCACCCTAACTTATAGGACTACTTTTCACACTTGGATATGTTCATAATGGGGTTTGAGGCTTGATTAGGTGGAGTGCATGGGTTTATTTTGCATATTTTCATACTTAAGGTCTCCTTTGATGGTTGGGCCTAGAGTAGGAGTGCTCTCTTTATGGCATGGGCACACTTCATATTTTGTGGATGTTTAGCTTGGTTGATGGGGGTGTCCCCTCTCTTCATGGCATTGGTTATTATCTTGCACATGGATCTATAGTATTATTGATGGTTCTGACCCTCCAACACATGGATATGATTGTTGGCATCTACTTTAAGGAGTGGTTACACCTTGGAGACAACACGATGGATTATTTTATGGTTATCTTAATGGTACATCTTCCTTTTGGATTCACACATGCCATTTGGAGCAAGCATTTCACAATTTTCCTGGTATTTGATGAGATGGCCTAGCCTTGGAGGCTGCGCATGTGATTTGAGTTGGTTACATTGCACATTTATGGAGATATTCTTGTGGAGCAACCTCTCTTGGAGTGGTTCGAGGAGGTCATTGGATTTTTACTTAGTTTTTTTACTATTTTTGGATGGCACATGTGAGAGGATACTTTGGGTGATGTGTGCTAGCTTATTAGCAAATATCTTTTGACAAAGTGCCCCAATTGTTGGAAAATAAATGCCATTAGATGCACAATGGCTACTGCATTTTCGAAAAGTGGTTATAGTAAAGAATCCGATAAATATTACGGGGTTACAACAATTAAAAATATGTCGTTTTAAAAACCCTCGCTGCATTTTGACCACAAGAGCCACATGGAGAAGCACACCCTTTATATTTATTTACTTGCTTTGTTGGTTGGTGCACATATGGAAGCTTATCTCATGGCCAACCAACCACCCAGTCATCTAGTGGATGCATCCCACCTCTTGTGCTATTCTTGGAGGGTGTTGCGTAACCAACTCCATTATTTTAATATTGTTGACTTGTCTCATGGAGTTGATTACAAGAAAGCATTATTGTATTGGTTTCCTTGGGTATTTTATTGATTCTTCTTGGAGAAGAATATGGATCTCAACAACTCACTGCTACTTTTAGTAAGGAGGTTGTTGAAAAGGATATTTTATTGATATTCCTTGGAGAACTAATGGATCTAGGAAAACAAATACTTCTTTATTGTTGAGGAAATAGAGTTAAAACCTATATAAGGGTTTACTCCCTCCATTTGATGTATGGTGGATTTGGGAGAAATTCCTCGGGAGTCAAATCTTAACGGAATATCTATTGGATGTGTTTGGAGGATCAATGAAACACTTTGTGGGTGAAGCCATCTCCTAAACTTTAATGTTATCCTTCTTGTTGGAATTATCTTGACATATGCTCATGGAGTCATGAACTGGGCAATGCTCTTCCTTTTTCTTTTATGTTATCGATGGAGTTTTGTTTATGATTGCATTCTTCTCTACTGTAGGATGGATGCACATACATGTTATTCATGATAACCATAATCTTCATGAGTAAACGGAGTCTATCTACACTAGTAATCTCCTTAATTATATTTCTGCAGTTTGCGACAGCAACGAAATGGCTGTTGTAGCTTGTATGTTTCAGCCTCAATGGCCAGTATTCATCATTAGGATAGCCTCCCATTGAGCCTTGATTTGACCCTATTTTCCCAATTGATAAGACACTAGTCTCCAGTCCACCCATCGATTTCATTTCTTAAACTTTATCAACTAGTTTTGCTAGAGCCATCTATTCATATTCACCTTGTACTTTATTACATAAGCTCTAATAACCATAGTCTAGGGAAGCCCCCTTTGTGCTGGAGGAGAGCGGGCCTAAAGTGTGAAGAGGGCTTGTGAGATGACATTAGCAATCCTTCTTAGTTCCTCCAAAGTCTCATGTGAGCTTTAGGACTTCATCTCAAGAAGTGAGGGTTTGAGAGGTAACAAGTACCATAAAGATAAATGTAACAGAATAATCGTATTTTTAACTGCAGGTGAATATAACTTCTCCTCCAATTTTTATTATATGTCATCTCGCATTATGTATAAAATCATGAAAGGATCCATAGTACATACTAATTAGTAATAACAGAAAACAAGTTTAGATCATAAAAGATTGAAGGCAAGGATACACTGAAGCTTCCAAAAACTATAGCATATCTTCAATGAAAAGAAATAATTGCATTTCTAGAGATACCAGCAAACAGAAAGAATCCAATTACCCTAGATTTTGAAAATAAAAAATCTAAAATCAAAGGTCAGCAATATACCATAGGGTTCTGGGACAGAACCAAACATTCCCATCTTTTCAATAAGAAATTGTATACAAACTCCACCAAAGTAGAGAGAAAATGCAATAGGCAAAATAAGCGGAATAATGTAACCCAGGAGTGACCTGCCAATAAAGTTTCATGATTAAATCTACATTCAAAAGTCTTGAAGAGTAACATAACTTTTATTCAAAATATATATATTGATACAAAATGTCTTCCCCAATCCCACCACAGTAAATGCAACTTACAGTATTTACAACTTTTTTTATATTGATTTCAATAGAGGATTTGCTGTAAAAGATATTATTCAAATTTACTTGTCTGTCAAAGACTCAAATGTTATTATACTCCGAGTACAAGTTGCCTTCCCATCTTAGTCACTGTGTTCAATGAATTTCAAGCTTGAAATTCGAAATTTGCCAAACTTCAAGCCAAATTTTAAGCGGAACTTGAAGTCAAATGGAAAATTTATTCGAATTTTATCGAGTTTATTCAATTCTAATTCTAAAGGAAAAAAACAAAAACCACAATTCCTAAAACCTAACCTAAACCCATAAATTTTAAACAAAAATTGGTCTTCTTGAAATATATGTTCAATGTTGGCATGCAATTTTAATTTTTATCATATATTCTTAATGAGGGCATGAAATTTTATTTATATATACTAAAATTTTGAAAATTTTGAATTCTATGGTTTCTCTAACTTAATGAGGAATTTTATAACATAGTTTTGTACTGCCAAATTTGTGCCGAACCTCATGGTCGCCAAACTTGAACACGAATTCGAACCAGGTGACTAAGCCTCTTGAAGTACAGTATTTACTATTTACAATGTTTCAGATATTGAAATTCAATGGAATAATTTCCATAAAAAATATTTCTCAAATTTATCTGATAACTGAGAAGTTGGTCAGATATACATTTTTTAACAGAATTATATTATTAGATTAGCATCAGCAAAAGTCAGAAATTTTGAAGCAGCAGTAACACAATATAGATGGTCAAATTTAACACAACCTGGGAAGAAAGCAATTCCAATCAACCTCCGTAAAGAAGTAGAACGAATCTCTTTTCTGATCTTAACATGTGCTATAGTGTTTAAATACAGCAAGTAAATGAGGTCACTTTTTATGTCCGTTATCCTGGCTGGAGTTATATAAATTTCTGATGAGCCAACAAATTGAGTGGCAGTTTAAAAAATTTTGAGATTGGAAATGTGGCTTTAGATTTGATTGGTAGAGACTACCAGCACATCTACTCAACAAATTACCAAAGTATATTTCAACAATCGCTTGTGACAACAAATACAGGCCTAGTGTTAAATTCGGGCAATTGCTTCATACTATTAAAACTTCTGTCAATTAAGAATACAAACTTCAGTGTTAAACATCAATAATGTTTTTGTCGGAATATTTATCCACACTATAAAAAAGGTTTACCATCATGAAAGAGACAAGTAAGTCCACGGCAGAGCAGCCCACGAGTTGTGGGATGGTCAGGGGTTCATCTCCTAGCATGTATAAGTTTAAACTTTAAACATGTTATCAGAACCAGGTGTTGAGGTTGATTAGCATGTGGATAGGAGATCTAAGCCAAAGTGTGGCTTGAAAGATACTGTAGGAGCTAGCAATCCACTACTTGACGTTGAATCAGTAAGAATGCCTAGCATGTAGCTTAGTGGTAGAGCAGCCCACCAGAAAAGGGAAGGCTTTGGGTTATATTCCTAGCCTATTCAAACTTCAACATGGTATCAAAGCTAGGGAAGTTAAAGGAAAGGAGTTCTCTGCCCATACCTGGCCTGTCACTGTTGTATATCTTGTGGTGTATGTAGATGATCTTTTGATAACAGAGAACAATGAAGCATATATTGCATCCATAAAGAAAGAACTAAAGAAGGGTTTTGAGATGACAGATGGGACATCTTCACTACTACTTGGGTATTGAAGTAACTCAGAATCCAAAGCATGTATTCATCTCCCAAAAGAAGTACATCGGAGAATTGTTGAACAAATTTGGCATGACTGATTGCAATCCAATCTCTACTCCAATGGAACAAAACCTGAAGCTATCGTCAAAAGCAGGGAATGAATTTGAGGATGCAACTAAATATAGACAACTTGTGGGGAGTCTTATCTACCTTATTATTTCCAGGACCAGACATTTCATTTGCAGTTGGGATCCTTTCTAGGTTCATGCAAAAACCTTGTGAAGGACATTGGTGCGTTGCAAAGAGAGTTATAAGGTACTTGAAGGGAACTCAAGACTTTGGGCTCAAATACTCTAAGGTGGATGACTTCAAACTAGTTGGACATACAAATTGAAACTTTGATGGGGATAAGGAGAATGGAGTGTCTACTTTAGGATACCTCATGAATATTGGATTAGCAGCTATCTCTTGGAGATCACACAAACAATCCATTCCAACAAATTCGGCTGCAGAGACAGAGTATGTGGGCTGCAGAGGCGACAAAGGACATTGTGTGGCTCAGGAATATACTAGAGGATATGCAGGAGAAAAAGGCAAATGTTAATTCACTTTTGATTGATAACAATTCTGCAATCAAGTTGGCCAAGAATCCTAGAGTCCATGATCAAACCAAGCACATCAACACGAAGTACCATCGAATTCAACATCATGTAGAGGCCAAGACCATTCAGCTGATACATTGTTCCACAAGTGAGCAAATTGCAGACATCCTCACCAAAGAGCTTGGAAGAGAAAAGTTTGAAAAGTTCAGAANTAGATACCTAATCCTTGGGATTATGGTACATTGTAAATATTAATTTAAGATAAATATGAAGAGTCATAGGTGAATAGGAACAGTCGTCAGACCTCTTAGAAGATGAAACCAAAGGTCACTTCATATTGTATTTATGTATGGCTCACTTTAATGAAATGAATTCATCCGTGGAGTTGCTAATCCCTAACCTGACAGGATACAGATTTGAAGTCAACAGTGTGGATTTCCACTTGTTTTTTGCACATTTTTGTGTGGGCACCTTTCATATATGAGCACCATTTTTTACTCACTATCCAAGATGACATGACTCTTTGCGCTTGGCACTTTGAGGAAAAACAAGAAAAAAATACAGACAAACATAGCTACTAAATGGGAGTGATACCTCAATAGAATTGACACGATAATTTTTTGAATGCAGATTTTTTTAAAGGTGTCTCTCGTTCGTGGCCTAGCTCAAAGTCGTGGGCATTTTTTTCTCTACAATGAACCACAACAACTCGGATCATTCATATTAATTTTAAGAATCAAGCCCTAGCTTAGCCCTGATCTTCTCTTGTTTGCTGCAGTGTGGATCAATTTGTGAATTAGCAGTCGTATTGACAGCCTGCTTCATTTTTGGGGGGTACAGGTTGTGTCACATGAAAAGCCCAAGTTCGAATTTTGTTTGGACCTCATTTGTAGATCAGTTTAGTTCAAGTCACTCTCCAAAATCGTAGTTCACCCCTAAAACTGAAGCGGGCAGGCACACGTAACAACCTCATTCAGGGTGTTCCTTCTATAGCAAATGTGTCTCTTACATTGCACATTGGGGGATAAGGTATGGAGAAAGAAAAGTGATTTGCCTTTTATTTTTATAGTTAAGTTTAACTTGTTGAGTTCTTTTCCAATTTTTGAAGTTTTGTCCTATTTTTCTCTACTTTTTTTAAAAATAGATTGTTGTTGCTCCTGATCTGTTGTTTCCTACAAATTTGGGGGCAGCTTCTAGTGGTTATGATACTAGTACCCATGTTCCCGTGATCTGGAAACTCATGCAACATAATTATTTACATATGACACTCGAGGGACCTTTTATACAAAGTTAGGTGGACTTGGGCCATCCAAAACATTGAAACAATAACAAAATGTTAACTATTCTGATCAGGGCCAACTTTGAGCCCCCTGAATTCTTAAAGAATAACAAATCTAGCTACCCATAGCCATTAATTACCATCACAAAAATGCCTTCTATTTAATTCTGATATACTTCTATCATATTTCAGTCAATTATAGTGCTCCAAATTTGAGCAAGCATTCCCGCTGATTCAAGGAGCATTTTAGGACCAGTGTTTCTAAAAACCTCAATATTACTGTATATTTTATTAGTTTTCAACCTGAACCATCTTTGGGCTATCAAAGTACCAAGCTAAGTCAGAAAACTATAATCCTGTAACAGGAAAATTAAAGTCAAATTAATGCCAAAGGTTCCTAATAGATAAGCATTTCATACTGCTACAAAATGTTTTAGAATAGGTAAAAAAATTTAGACAGGTTCAAGACTAGCAAGAGTTTCTATTATCATTTTCTAAGGCATATCAACTCTCTTATCTTTCTTCTGCAAGAGCATTCTTTGGTTTCTGTATGTTTTAATTTTCATTTGAATGATGTTTAATTTTTTGCTGAAATTGTTGATTGGAGGCAAAATGATTGTATGCTTCAATATGAATCTGAAGTTTTTCAAGATGTATATGAATTGAACAGAAGGCCATCTCAAATTGATAAGAAAATTATTTCCCGACTTTCAACAAGCTAAGCAGAGCCTAAAACTTGAGATATCTTATGTTAATTTTTGAAATATAACAAAGAAGTTAGACCTTTAGAAAAAAGAAATCAAAATTGTAACTATCAATATTCAGTACAATTGTTTTCCTTTTGTCTTTATCCTTTTTAATATAGATAGCATTCCTCAACGTGAAGTAAATTACACTCCAGGAAGGTATCGAGTAAATCAAAAAGGTAAAATCAGAAAAATTGCTTAAAATAGAAGATATGGAGAGATTACTTAAGCGAATGTCGACCAAAGAATTTGACAGAGACGGAGAAAACTGGCCACGTTAAAATCAGGAATACTGCCCACCAAAATGTCAAAAAGCTTCCACCAAGTCCAGCATACAAGTAAACCTGTGCATCATACAGAAGCTGTAAGAAGAGATTCCTTGTTCAAATGTAATCAAGAAAGTGGCTCAATAATTCAGTCTTTCTAATAACAAAGGTGCTAAGAACAGTTTTGGCGTTTTGCCATTATTCATAGTTATTAACTTTTGGGATGCACACACACATACAAATAAATTCAGGGAGAGAAAATAAAAGATAAAAATATATTATTGAATACATCTCTTTCATACGTATATAGCATCTCTTACCATACATTTATAACACCCCCAGGAGGTTATCGTCATTTAAAGGCCTAGCCTGCACACATTACACTCTATATCTTACAGTTGGTCACATGTCATAATATCTAACAATAAACATTAAACACACATATTTGTCTGTTGATATTATACCAATAATAGAAAGAAAATGACTTCTGCCACAATCTTGACAATTGCAGTTCCCATTACATCCCACGTCTGGCTTTGTTAAGAATGTGGAGAGTCGAGACTCCAAGACTAAGCACCTGCTAAAACAAGACTCCAAACACAAGACTCCAAACCTAAGCAGTTGATAGCCCTTCTGGAGGGCAACAAACTAGCAGCCTAGTAATTGAGTAATGCAGATACCATAATGTACATATATATAAATTATATACTAATACATTACATAATAACAGCAATAATAATAATTAATCACCAAAGGACATAACCTTTCACCCTCATGACCTCAAAGAACCTCAACGTTCTCTTCAAAGTCTAGTATTCAGACTTGTCTTCAGCCAACAAGTACCACATCTACTCCACATTGCCACTAAAACGGCTCTCAGCTCAAACCACCATGCCTCAATACACTGCTAACCTTCATGACTTAGACAAGTTGAGTAGCTAATTCAACTTCATGTCTACTTCATGAAACTGCACCTCCTCATGTTCCTATTGAGCTTAAATGCCTCTGCATGAGTTCCGACATGCACTGCTTCTGCATGACTCTTCAACCTCTTTCTACCACCAATTTACCTCTACAACTCCAAAGACTCTAACGTGCCACGAACATCTGCATGTACAAGTCTACCACACTTACACCCATCTTCGTTTCCAGGTTCTACCTTCAAAAGGTTAAATGTCTACTATTGAACAACTTCCAATTTCACTGATCTTGGCACCGCTCTTGATGCCCTAGGCTCAACTGCCTGCTCCTAGATAGTGAGCCACCTTACATCATCACATCAATGAGAAGAGGGTGTCAAGTGGCTGCCACAACCACTACCATGAAATGTTCCAAATTGGATGTCCTCAACACACTATCCAGGACCCACCAAGTCATATGAGTCTGTTGAAAGACCAACATCCCTCTTAATGAAATGCATCAAGATAGGCATGCTTAAACCAATTATATTGTCGCCTTCAACAAACAATCTCTCAATCTTCAGATCGTCTTATAATCCTTTCTACTCAAGTGCGCCTAACATCTTCCTCAATTACTTCATACCAAGGTCTATGAGCATCTACCTTGTCATCTGTTAACCCTTGGATTTTCACCTTTGAAAATCCTGAGGGTTAAGAGCCAGCATAACAGTCTATTTTGGCTGGCTGGCAGAGATTTTACCCAGATTGAGCACTTGTGTGAGCCAGAGGTTGGTTCCCATCTGAGACAGGTACAAGACTGGTGTGTAGTTTTTGCTTCAGAGATAGAGCTAGCACAGTTTCACTTGGATTTGAGAGAGATTGCCATTTTTAGCAAGTGCCCTACTTTTTAGGAGATAGTGACCGGAGACTCATTTGATAGTTTTGAGCATACAGTGTTGGTCCTTGCATGATTCTAGGCCCGATGACACTTTGTTCGAGGATCGTGCAAGTACTTTCTATTTTTAGCATGTTGAGCTCCAGGTCGCAAATCAAGATTTTGAGTGTGCAGTATTGATCGTTGAGACATTTTGAGTCTATTGGGCCTTCTCTGGGATGACTTGTCAGTGTTTCTATTTTTAGCAAGTGGAGAACTAGGGCTCGCATGTCAATTCTAATTGCATATTTGGAATTCTCACGAAAAATCAAATCTGATGAGAATGATATCATTGAAATGCAGCGAGATTCTATTTTTAGCAGTGTCTATTTTTAGACATTTGACACATGGCAATGGTCTCCTAGTCATCCTGGACATATTTGGCAGTTTCCTATTTTTTAAGGTCGAACCCCTATTTTCAGCAGTTTCTATTTATAGCAGAGGTGGTTGCCTCCAAAGGTAACAAGTGGTAAGGTCATATTCCAACATTTGGCAGTGATGTAGAGTGACATGTGGTAGTTGGGTGGATTAATTAATGAAGAGGGTGCACTTTCCAAGGATTAAAGAAAATAATTGGAATTAATTAATAAAAGGTGGTGTGTGGATGAGGTGGCAAGTCTTTGGGCATGTTTGGGCTAATTAAAGCCTAACTTACTTTATTTCCCTTCACTCGCCATATATACCACTTATCATGCATTAATTAACCTTTATTCTCACTCATGCACATTAATTCCCTGTTAAAAAGGGTGCATTCCCTCTTCTCCCATGTGCATGACTCCCTCCTCCATACTTAGCCTCCTTCATGCGCTATCCTTTTCTATTCTCTTCCTCCATGTGTTCCTCCTTAAAACCCTAGCACATGTTCTCCTTCCCCATTATCTCTCTCTATATCCCATGTGCACCCTTCTACTCCCTCTTCTCCCTCACATGTGTGGCGCATCCTCTCTACCACTCCACTCCTCCCTCTCAATGCACCATCTAACCCTTTCCCTCTCCTATTTCCTAGTGCATCTCTCCACATGTGTACCTCCTTAACTTCCCAAAATGTCACACTTGTAGTAAAAAATTCCCCTTCTCCCATTCATTTTCCTCCCATGTGCATTAATACCCTATTAATTAGGACAGACCTCTTCTTTTTCCTCTCTCATGCATGAGTTATCTCACTCCTCCACTTAACAATCTTCCCACTCTCCATTTCTTCCTCATGCACATCATCCACCCATACTTACCTCCCTCATGTGCCTTACTTGCCTTATTTACCCACATATGCACCCTCATAGTCTTCATTGAGAAGTGCGCCCCTCAGTGCCTATATATTGGAGTGGTGGCTTCAATGTTCAAGGTCGGATTTTTGCAATAGAAGCATACTCTCTCTCTTTTTATTCTCTCACTCGTCTTCTATAGTCTAGCTACTTGTTCTTTGTGCAAGGAAAGTTATTGTACCAGTTCTTGTGCTTGTTAATGTGGTGCAATCAGCCCTTTGGCGAGCCATTAATAAAGAAGTGGTGTGCTTGTACAAGCTTTTGTTTCTTGTCGGTATTTTGTTCTTACTTTGTGCATTGATTAGTAGTTCATAGCCTCTTATTGTGATTAATTTCGATCTTTTAAGTGGTTTTATTTTCCTCTTTCTATTCATCTTTGTTATGAACAAAAGATATACATATAAATAGATGTAAATAGATAATGATTAAATAATAATAATTAATACTCAATAACTAAATATGTTATGAAAAGACACCTTCCTGATGAAAGGTAATGTCTCTTATGAAAGGGCACCCCTGCGTGGGTATATAGCCCTCATTTCTCATTTGTAATCATACTATCTCATCTCATTTTATATCCTTATTCAATATATATAGATAGATAGATAGATAGATATTATTATCCTAAATGGATTTCTTCATATTCCAAGTATTTTGGGCATTTTGTGTATGAATCGAATTGGTTCACCACATTGGTATTAGAGCCTCATTTTTAATCTTGGCCTTTGGCCAGCGGACCTTTGGTCAATATTTGTTGCCTTGAAAACATAATTGCAGGCCCTTGGCCACTCAAATTTCAGAGTTCTTGGAACTCCGGGTCCTTGACCACGCTAGGGCATTTTGCCAATTAAATGAAAAAAAAATCAGAAATTGTTGTTGAAATAATCATTCTATTGCCAGCGTGAAGAAAACCATAAACTGAGAAAAAATATTTCGCTACAAAGATATAATTGAGTGTTGGAAAATAAGTCGAGGATCCCTGTACCACGAGAAAATCAAAAAAATCATTGATAACATAATTCAAGTCTAAGTCGAAGGTTCCATTTAATTAAACAAAAGTAAATAACAACTCCAGAAGAATATCAAGAATTGATCTCCAAAACACTATTTGTTGGTCTCCACGGTTGGGCAGCTAGCCAACCAATCAAAACAGAAACACTATTGGAGCCATCGTTGTCATGTCCCCATCCTTGGGTTCCCCTGTTCTGCAATGGAAATGACTTATGTGGCTTGTCATTGAAGAAAAAGGGAGTCAAAAGGGGTTATTTAATGTCACTTAGTTAGGAGATGTTATGTTTTTAAAGTGACATTAAAGAAATAAAGTAACTTTAGATTAATGAGTTACTTAAAAATTATTAAAAGTGACTTTTAATCTTAAAGTGAAAGTAAAAGGGGAATAAGGATCATATTTGATTGAGTCAAAAAGGGGAAAGTTCTAGAAGGCGTGGAAGAAGGATAAAAGGAGGGGTAGCGCTTCACTTTGGCATTATGTTTTTGGATTGATCTCTTTGGAGTGCTCTTGGAGCCAAGGTTTTTGTTAGGGTTTTGGAAAAACCCTTCCATTGTAGTTTAGTTTCGGTGGTGCAAGATCCACCCTAGCTAGACAAAGGAGGAGGATCCATCCAAGATCTTCACTTGAGCTTGATTTTACAGTTTGGCATCATCTTGGAGAGGGTTTGGAGGTTGGAATTACTCCTCCTGCAATTTATAGGAGGAAGCTTCATCTATTGAGGAGGTCGTGGCACCATTCAGGTTTTTGCTTGTTATTGTGTGTTTTCCATCGATGTAATGCAGCTACCTTAGCAGCGATTAGAGACTTGTTGTGTTTTGGATTTGATTCATAAATAAAATGCCATGGTGACCTTTCCATTTCATGTGTACTGGTAACAATTTGGAATGTATTTGACAAAAGTACTTTAAGAGAATGAATGCAAAATATTTATGGAAAAATAACATAATTACATAGAAACTCATAATATCC
>SNQJ01S0005229.1:6393-29660 GCA_010110895.2 Picea sitchensis
TGTGCTCATGAAGATACATTTTGTGGCACTAGGAAGGATCAACATCAATTCCATCTACAAGAATATCGCGTGCGCTAACCTAGTTGTTCACTGCGCACAAGGGATCAAGAAGAGACCACATGTAGACCCAATCTAAGCTTATATTTGAGAATATTTTGTAATTGAATGTGATAAGAACCCAAATGATCATGGAAAAAGGTATGTATGAGCTGACATGTTAGTTGGGATTTCCACACTCCAGGAAGATATGGGGGATGCACACATAAAGTGTGTGGGTCTTGTGTTCACTCAAGAGACTGGAGTAGAGTAGTGTGAGAGATTAGATCATTGCAACAGAGAGTTCGTGACTATACAAAAGGGTCAACTAGAACAGAAGGAGAGAGTCCCATGTCCAATTTTTTCTAAGTCTTGCATGCATTTGTAATGGAGTTAGAACTGTGTATGAAGAAGAAAAGAGACTAGAGCACATGCCACATATATTTTTTATGCCTATTTTTCTAAGTATAGATCGCATGATGCATATCTCTATTATGCCTAGTGTATATGAATGCAGTTGAAGCTAATGAATGAAATATTAAGTCCTTTCTCTTTGCGATCTTATGCATGTCATGGTTTGAATGTATATCTGTTTTACTTTCTGATGCACAGTACTCTATTTTAGTATGGATGAACAAATGTATTTATACCTGAGAGGTTTTTCTGTATGCATTGTCTCTTTGCAAATGAAACAATCCTAATGGTCTCTATGATTCTCATGGCATCTCGGGTGAGACCGTTTTCGATCATAGACTAAAGATTGGATATGCTAGCGCCATGGGATTTTGTTGGTCAAAGCTTGATGAACACTAGGTATTTAACCCAACAATGAGAGAGTGGAAAGAGCTAACAAATCATTCCATTATCAAGACTTGAAGGTTTTGTATTGCACGATGACATGAAAGAATGAGGTGGAATCCTTCTCAGGAGGAAATACAAGAATGGCTATTGTAGAAGGAAGATGAGTTTGCATGATGAGAGACCAAGAACCTGATAAACGATGTCGAAATCTAGAAGAAAAGGTATATCTATACAGATTTACATGAATTGTTTTTTGCTAGAACCATTTCTTTTACACTAAGGTCAACCATTACCATAGTTAAGCCTTTTGTTGGGTCTGCCAAGGTAGCTTGCTCTTTCCTTGAATTTTCTATTTGGTTCAGCTAAGCCTGTTGATTCTTGAGGGTCACATTTTGTTCTTGTAGCTTCTCATTCTCTTCATGTAATCTTGTTATAGCCTTCTTGCTTTTCAACTAGCCGATTGCTAGGTTGTGGTTCTGGGGTTCGCATGTTGGGATTCAGGGAGGTTTAGCCTCTTTCTTAGGATATTTATTTCAATACCCTTCTCTTTCACCAAACCTCCCACAACAATGGGGTATTTAGGGTCTATACCTAGAGTTATTATCTTCTTTTTGAGCTCTACTATCCTTGTTTGGTTTTACTTTGTGGCAACCTTCTCTTGATTCATCTGTCTATTAACCTTGTGCACCATTTCCCTCATATTCCTTTCACTAGCAGAGGATTGAAGTACCCATTTATACAACATATCACTTTACTGTTGATGCAATACAATTATATCAATGGGTTGAATATTCCCCAGTTTGAGCTTGATTTGAATTGCTTTGTATGTGATGTCCCATTCCCAAGAGTAGGCCAACAAGGAGTGGCTTAGTAGTCTATGTGTTCTCGTAGACTATAGTCAGGCACAAACATGGAACAAGATGGATAAATAAGGGTGTATTGATGGCTAAACGATGAATTAAGCCAAAAAACTTAGGGAAAGTCACTTAAGCCTAAGTCAACAAATAATTAGAATGAAAAGGTGCTAAAGGGGGACTTAATTAATTAATTATTTACCTTAAGAGGAAAAGCGCCTAGCTTAAGTGAGGTCAATGGTGAATTAGATGGGGAATGGTATAAAGGGAGGAATTTGACCTAATTACTCATTATGCATTGTTATGATTTGATGTTGAGAGTTCCAAGAGGAGGAAGAGAGTCAACTTTACTGTTTTGTGGATTTCTGGAGGAAACCACCACCATTGATCAGTTTCAGTGTTGAGAGACACACCCTATCCCATCAAAGATACCATCTAGGTATTTCACCATGCTATTCATGAGTATCCAGTTGCAGTGTGCGCATCTCAGCCAGTGAGGGCGCAAGTTAGATTGAGGGTTTGTGGAGCTGCACGAAGTCTGAGATCATATTTCATTTTTCTTCTGACCCAGTTGAGATCCATCCAGGGCGCTTAGATTGAGATACTTTCCATCATATTTTGACGGTGGAATATTGCAGGGTGCATCATCCATCCATTTAAGGAGTAGCTCTTCCAGCATGACATTTGAGGTTGCATACAGAGCATTCAAGCATATTCGGGGAAACCCTCCCGACCCAGTTCTGCATTTGGCGAGATGATCGTTTTGAGTCCTGTAGCAACTGATTCCATTGGTGGAATCATTTTGGGCGCATTCAGTGTCCTAGGAGGTGTGAAAACCCCCCAGGGGTCGAGATCTAGTGCCTCAAAGACCAGATCTGACATCCGACACTCATCCATTTCAGTCTAGAGGCTAGGGCACTTCTATTGGGACAATTTCCAACTCATTCTGACGGGTCTAACCTTCCAGATGAGTTTTCCATCTTCTAGCGGTTACCGTACTTCTCTGGAATCACCTATTTTGCCGATCTATTCATGCATGCATCAGATCTGCCTTCATCTTATGATCACTAGTATTTTTATGCTATTTTCTTGTATTCCAGTGACGATCCATGAGATCTAACTGACGACTATACTCTATATTTCCAGTATGTTATTGTATTTCCATGCTTGAGTCACATAATACATATTATTGGTCATTTGATGTTCTTTATTTCCACATGCATCCTCTATATATTGTTTAAACCATAAATATACAACATGCACATGAACTAACCATAAACATCTCAAACACACAACTGAAACGCATCTAGAAACCCTCAGAGTATCAGATCTAAGATAAAACACATCTAGAAACCCCCAATGTATCAGACCTGCAAGGCAGAATATTAGATCAGTAGAAAATATCTTGATCAGCAGGATCAAGGATATTTCAGTGTTATCAGAGCTTTAGTCATGTCGGCCTGTGACTAAAGACAATGAGTACAATAGAAGAACCAGATGGCTGTGAGCACGTAGGTGATGAATATGTCACTTACAACAGGCACAAGGAAAGAAGGCCTAGGCCTAACTTTCCTGCTTTCCCTCCCAGTTCATAGGAAGAGGAAGAGACACATAGATAAGTAGAGAGAAGAGCAGAGCGGGAAGCAGAAAGGATACTAGGTGATAGATATGAACGACCAGAGGGCAGTGGTAAGGCCCCCACAGAACCAGAGGCAACCTTCATGCAGGTTATCAGTGATATGTTAGCTAGTCAACGGACCATGTCACATTCCTTGGCTCAGGTTGCTGATAGATTGGCTATGGTGGATATTCCTGGCACCCAAGCCCCACATGCACTACATGTAAAATCAAGGGCATACAGTAAACCCCAATCACCCACTCACACATATACTTTTGCGAGTAGGATTCCCTGACAGTTGTTTCCCAGTTTCCAAAGGGCACCCCCGACAACAACACATATGTCGATAGGACAAAGACCACCCACTCATGCATAGGAAATTGCAGAGTATCGGAGGGAGTATGCAACATTGGGCCATGACTTCCATCAGGATATGACCTTAGTTGAGTATTGTGGACTCAGACTCAGGAACTGCCCTAGAGAGCTACAAAGGGGAGGGAAACAACCGCAATAGAAGCAGGGGCATAACATTGATTTCAACCAAAAAGTTGGTAAACTCACCATACCTTCTTTTGACAGATCATCCAAATGCACTGCTAGAGCTTGGGTACAGAAGCTAGACACATGCTACAAGCTTAACCAGATGACCGAATCAAAAGCCATTATTTTCTCTACCTTACACTTGGAGGGTGAGGCACACGAGTGGTGGTATCTAGATTGGTGACACTGGGCCACAGTCGCATCCCCTCCTATAGAGAGTTCACAAAGAGACTCATGGATAGATTTGACAGGAGGGATCCAGAGATCCATTTCATAGATCTAGCCCAATTGAGACAAACTGGCACAACAAAGACATTCATCTCAAAGTTTCAGAGGGTAGCAGTGGCAGTGACAGATATATCCAAGCCTCAACTGATCATGTTATTTACATAAGGGCTTACAGAACCCTTGAGAGGATGGGTGAAGGCATACTGACCTCACACCTTGTAGGATGCCATCCAATGCACTAGAGATTTGGCGGACTCCATGCCAAAATATAAACCCTTTACCAAACCCTTTGTACCACAGAGAGACAAGGATAAGAAGAATCCACAAAGTGAATGGAAGGGCAAGCCCAAGTTGGATGATGATACGATACGAGAGTCGATGAGGAAGAAGATTTGCTTCTCTTGCAGAGATCCTTGGGTCCCAGGGCATATATGCATGGGAAAGGGACATATCCACTACATTGAAGTGAAATCAGGCAATGAGGAGGAGGATGAGGATATTGAGGCACCGACATACAGTGATTCAGAGACTAAGACCACTCATGAGTCAGAGCAACAGCCAAAGAAACCTCAGATATCGGCAAGGGCACAACCCAAGGAGGAGGAAAAACCTCGTAGAGAGGTGAAGGGGGAACCATAGCCACCCTTTCAGGAATACCTAGGTACAACACTCTCAGGCTCAAGGGCCTTGTACAGGGGCAATGCATGACAACTTTAGTTGATGGTGGGGCCACCCAAAAATTCATAGATGTGTCCTTAGTATCCAGGAGGGGGTTAAGCACAGAGGAGTTTGAGGGATTCCATGTGGTAGTGGTTGATGGATACACGATGACATGTTTGGACATGATCCCCGACCTATAGGTCAAACTAGGAAACTACACTTTGACAGACACCTTCTATGTAGTTGACCTATCAAATACTTATGTCGTGTTAGGGGTACAATGGCTATATTCATTGGGGGAGATTGGGTTAAACTATCAGACGTTGACCATGAGCTTAAGAGATGCCAGTGGATCGAGAGTTGTGCTGAGAGGCATGTCTACAAGAGAACCTCGAGCAGTATCGAAAAAGAGGATGGAGCAGATCTTTTGTCATGGTGATGTGGCTTATGTAGCAGAATGTTTGATCACCACACAGAAGGATTCTGAGGGTAGGGAGCATTACCATCCACAGATCAGAGAGCTTTTGGGTCAGTATGAGCCAGTATTTGGGCCGATACCACCAGGCAGACTGCCCGATAGGGGTTTTGAGCACGTGATTGAGTTAGAGGCAGGGGCTACACCGGTGATTACGACACCCTATATGCACCCCAAGAAATTCAAGGATGAGATTGAGAAAGCAATCAAAGAATTGCTCGCTATGGGGCACATCAGGCCCAACATGAGTCCTTTTGCATCTTCAGTCATTTTAGTACTGAAGAAGGTTGGCACGTTACATATGTGCATCGATTACAAATCTCTCAACAAGAAAATGATCAAGAATCAATACCCCATTCCACACATAGATGAGTTACATGGGATAGTATTCTTCACTAAGATTGATCTACGCTCAGGACACCATCAGATCAACATCATGGAGGGGGACATTGAGAAGACAGCGTTCCAGTGCCATTTCAGACAGTTTGAGTTCTTGGTCATTCCATTTGGATTGACAAACGTACCAACCACTTTCCAGTCTTGCATGAATCACAACTTTAGAGGATAGTTGAGAAAGTACCTCCTGGTATTCTTCGATGATATATTGATCTACAACAAGACATGGGATGAGAATCTAGCACATTTGGGGGAGGTCTTGGATATTATGCAGGCACAACCATTATATGCCAAGGAATCCAAATGTGAATTTGGCATGAGATAACTACTGTACTTGGGGCATATCCTCAGTGGGCAGGGAGTACAGGTTCATCAAGAAAATATCAGGGCCATTTTGGATTGGCCAATGCCCAAGAACCTCACGGAGCTGAAAGGATTCTTTGGGTTATGCAGTTACTACAGGCGGTTCGACAAGGGTTTTTCACATTTGGGAGAACCACTCACATACTTGACCAAGAAGGGTGCTTTTCATTGGATAGAGGAGTCACACCAAACATTCGACAAAATGAAGGAGGTTATGAGCACATGCCCTGTTCTAGCCCTTCCAAACTTCTCGCAACCGTTTGTCTTAGAGTGCGACGCATCAGGGGTGGGGATTGGAGCCGTTTTGATGCATGGGGGCCACCCCATTATGTTTGAGAGAAGGAAGCTCAATGATTTGGAGAGACTCTATCCGATTTACGACAAGAAAATGCTAGAGATCATGCATGCTTTAACCAAATTCATGTAGTATCTGGTAGGCAACAAATTTGTAGTAAAGAATGATCATAATAGTCTCAAGTATTTCCTCGATCAGAAAGAGCTCAGTGAGAGACAACAAAAGTGTGTCTCAAAGATCCAAGCCTTTGACTTTGACATTGAGTATGTCAAGGGAAAAAGGAATATCGTAGCAGATGCCTTGTCCAGAAGGCCAACACGATGTTCTATGATGGACATTTGTACAGATTGGAAAGCTCATTTGTTGGTGGAGTACTCCAAAAACAAATTTTCTTGTGAGGTGATGGATGGACAGGTGGTCAATGAGAGATACCGGGTTCTTGATGACATCATATTCTACAAGGACCAGATCTACTTGGTTCCAGAATCTAGCCTGAAAGGGAAAATTCTGAAGGTGTGTCATGATTTGCCTACAACAGGGCATCAGGGGTACTTCAAAACATATAGGCAGATCAGGGAGAGATTCTCATGGAAGGGTCTCAAGGATGATGTGCTGAAGCATATCCAGGAGTGCATGACTTGTCAGCAAAACAAGTCTGAGCAGACACACCCCGCAGGGCTGCTACATCCTCTACCCATTCTAGAGCAGAAATGGGAGAGCATTTCTATGGATTTCATTACATGCCTTCCTCGAGTGCAGTGCAGGGACTGTATATTTGTGGTGGTCGACAGAGTGACCAAATTTTCACATTTCTTTGCCATACCCATAGACTACAAGGCCATATAGGTAGCATAGTTTTTTTTTCCAGGGAGGTATTCCGGTTGCATGGTTTACCCAGGTAGATAGTCAGTGATAGAGATGGGTGCTTTATCAACGCATTTTGGCAGGAGTTGTTCAGGTTGACAGACACAAAGCTAGCTACGAGTACCAACCACCACCCACAGACAGATGGACAGACAGAGATCATCAACAAATGGGTGGAGGGGTATCTGAGGAACTATATGGGTGGGAAACATTGCACATGGGTGAGATGGTTACACATGGGTGAGTATTGTTACAACACAACTTACCATATGTCCATCAGGATGTCACCGTTCAGGGCATTGTACGTATACAATGCACCCTCCTTTGTGGAGACTATGTTTGGGGACAACAGGGTCCCCGGGGCAAAAGACTAGGTGGAGGAGAGTCAGAGGATTTTGCGGTTAGTGAGGGAGAATTTACAAATGGCTCAAAACCAACAGAAGATATATGCAGACCGACATAGAGTCGAGCACAGTTTTGAGGTAGGGGATTTGGTTTTTCTACGATTACAGCCATAGAGAAGCTGAAGTCGAAGTTTTATGGGCCATATAGAGTCATCAGGAGGATAGGCGAGGTTGCATGCAAGCTAGAGATACCAGAGGGTAGCAAGATTCATAACGTCTTTCACATCTCTTGCCTTAAAAAGGTCGTGGGACAACAAATTAGTATTTCAAAGGAGTTTCCACCCTTGGATGAGGAGGTCCAGTTGGAGCTAGTGCCGGAGGAGATATTAGAGCAGAGAGAGCACATGTTGAGGAGCATGGTCATCAGGGAGTGCTTGGTTATATGGATGGGTCTTCTAGTGGAGGATGCCACATGGGAGGAAGATCATATTTTGCAGTACCTAGGATTGATGTTGCTTGAGGACAAGAAATCTCGGGAAGGGAGGACTGTGATGTCCCGTTCCCAAGAGTAGGCCAGGAGGGAGTGACTTAGTAGTCTATGTGTTCTCGTAGACCATATTCAGGCACAAACAGGGAACAAGATGGAGAAACAAGGGTGTATTGATGGCTACACAATGAATTAATCCAAAAAAACTTAGGGAAAGTCACTTAAGCCTAAGTCAACGAAGAATTAGAATGAAAAGGTACTAAAGCGAGACTTAATTAATTAATTATTCACCTTAGGAGGAAAAGCGGCTAGCTTAAGTGAGGTAAATGGTGAATTAGATGGGGAATGGTATAAAGGGAGGAATTTGACCTAATTCCTCATTATGCATTGTTATGATTTGATGTTGAGAGTTCCAAGAGGAGGAAGAGAGTCGACTTTACTATTTTGTGGATTTCTAGAGGAAACCACCACCATTGATCAGTTTCGGTGTTGAGAGACACACCCTATCCCATAGGAGATACCATCTAGGTATTTCACCATGCTATTCAGGAGTATCCAGTTGTAGTGTGCACAACTCAGCCAGTGAGGGCGTAAGTCAGATTGAGGGTTTGTGGAGCTGCACAAAGTCCGAGCTCAGATTGCATTTTCCTTCCAACCCAGTTGAGAGCCAGCTAGGGCGCTTAGATTGAGCTACTTTCCATAAGATTCTAACAGTGGAATATTGCAGGGTGCATCATCCATCCATTTAGGGCACAACTCTTTCGGTAGGACATTTGAGGTTGCAGACAGAGTATCAGAGTAGATCCGGGAAAACCCTCCTGACCCAGTTCCGCATTTGGTGAGACGATCGTTTTGAGTCCTATAGCAGCTGATTCCATTGATGGAATCATTTGGGGTGCATCCAGTGTCCTGAGAGGTGCGCAAACCCCCCAGGGGTCGAGATCCAGTGCCTCAAAGACCAGATCTGACATCTGACACTCATCCATTTCAGTCTAGAGGCCAGGGTGCTTCTATTGGGACAATTTCCATCTCATTCCGATGGGTCTAACCTTCTGGACGAGTTTTCCAGCTTGTAGCAGTTACCATACTTCTCTGAAATTGCCTATGTTGTCGATCTATCCGTGCATGCATCAGATCTGCCTTAATCTTCTGATCACATGTATTTTTATGCTATTTGCTTGTATTCCAGTGACGATCCATGAGATCTAACTGATGACTATACTCTATATTTCCAGTATGTTATTGTATTTCCATGCTTGAGTCACATAATACATATTATTGGGCAGTTGATGTTCTTTATTTCCCGATGCATCCTCTATATATTGTTTAAACCATAAATATACAACATGCACATGAAATAACCATAAACATCTCAAACACACAACTGGAATGCATCTAGAAACCCCCAAAGTATCAGATCTGAGATAAAGCGCATCCAGAAACCCCCAGTGTATCAGATCTGCGAGGCGAAACATTAGATCAGTAGCAAATATCTTGATCAGTGGGATCAGGGATATTTCACTTTAGTCTAATGGGGAGAGGGGTTTTGGAACTTTAGATTCCAACAAGGCCAAATTGAAGGTGCTTGTTGATAACCCACTACTGTTAACAACTTGTTTTGTGGTGTCTCTCCAACTGTTTGGGGGTACATCTCCTTTTTCATCTCTCTATTCTGCCTTTTGATATCTAGGTAGTGAGAAAAGAAGGAGGGATGTTTCTCTGTTGTTTCTCCATTGGAATGTTTTTGCTTGATACCTCCTACTAAAATCATGCTAAGGGGAGGTGTTTAATAGTTAAAGTTGGTCCTTCAGGCTTTCCCTCCCCTTGGGTTATTTGAAAAATTCCTTTCCCTTTATCTAAAATCCCTGTCACACTGTCCTTTATATCCATGTATTCATCCCCCTCAAGAATTTTATTCTTCTAACCATCGACATACATTCCAAACTACAATTCTGAGAATGTCCTTTTTATAGAATGGGTGGTTTGGGTTGTGCTAGCTTGAGTTGATGAGGTATCTTGGCTAGGAATCCCACTTCCTAGAATCCGTCTGACCTCTTCCCAGGACTCTAGGTTTGCAATCCTTTCTACTAAAATGTTATGATGATGCTTGTATGTTGGCTTCCTTGCAAAGATGACACCATGGGGGTCATATACCCATCCTTCCACGTTCTCAAAATCAAATTGTTTAAGCTTTTCTTTAGTTGCAACAAAATTTTCTCTTTGTTGAACCAAAAATGGGCCAACCTCTTGTGGCAATGGGAAGGTAATATATTTTTTTTGTTGGGAAAATAAGAAGTGATCAACAATCAAACTCTATCTAACATATTCCAAGGCCAAAATCCTTGGTGTTAAGAAACTATGGAGCTTGAATGGTTCTTTCTCAAAACCATACACCCTGATGATGGTATGATCTTCTACTATGTACCAATCTCCCGTCCTAGCATCTTTGCTAAGTTGTAGAATATGCCTCATTTATGGGATGACTTTGGGAAGTGGAGTGCCATGTATCAGGGTATAGATGACATTCATGTATTTATTGACATACAGGTTGAAACCTCTATTTTTTTCATGTCTCCTCATCTCTTGGGTCCATTCAGTGATTGGTTTCAACCTTCCACCCTCATATGTAACATTAATTCCCCAAGCCACAAAGTAAGGGTTCTTTTGGGACAGTATGAGATATACTGGGTAGGATTTGTATCTAAAGGATATGGTACTATGAAAATTTTCCAATTGAGCTTGCATGGATTCCTCTAGGAGATGGCAATAGTCAAACTTAGCGAGATTCATGGATTTCAGGGGCCATAAAAGAGAGAAAAGGCCAATGATAGCCTCATCAACTACCTTATCATGTTCATAACCTAGGATTTGGTAGATAATGACCAAATCTTACCTGGTAATTCTAGGGAACATGTCATATTTAAACGAAGGTGGAGTAGTTGGTAATGGAGTATTCGGGGCTAGAATATTACCTAACAAGATTTATTTATCAGATTGAGACAATTCTTGATATTTGGCCCCTAGGGTATGTTATTCTAGGTTTTCATAAGAGGCCTCAAGGAAATGGAGCAATTGGGTGAGGTAATTGCATGATACTGTGCAAATGATTTGATATCCATATGTGGACATCAATTTTCACTCATTATCTTGATAATTTGTTGCACACCAGTGGACAAGTTCAGGGAAATCAAAATTTTATGGGATGTTGGATCGAACCAGGTTCAATTCCCATAAGTTTAAGTAATCCTGGTCATTATTGGCAATTATGAATGATCAGGCATAAGTCGGGAAACAATAAGGTTGGGTCAAATATATCACTACCTCTGCCAATTAGGGGTTCGTTAGTTGTTGCAGGTTTCTTGGATAATTGAGGCTTGTTAGGGTTTGTGACAGTGGCCATTTTACCAACTTAATGATATAAATCACTTGCATAATTGAATCCAACAACTATATGAGTTCTTGGGTTACCTTTTAACCGTTGGAATTTGCGCTGGAGGAAGCTATTGAAGTTCATTCGAGAGCTCGGGTGTTGACTTGCACTTTGGATGTAGTGTTCTTTGTGCCCAATGAGGATTTTTTGCCCCTATTTTAAACTTTGAGTGCCACGCGTGGCCATGTCATTAGTGAAAAAATTTGAATTTACTGAAGGTGTGAAATATGAGTGACATCATGTGTGACATACGCAAGGCCCCACATACACATGGTAGTCTCGTGTTGGTCCAAGTTGGCATTTATGTGGCACAAGGGCAAGCCATATGTCATCAAGCTCGAGGTTGTTGATTTGTGTCCTTTGTAAATTTGAGTGGGTACCTCCTATCCATGTGGTAGCTGTTGGTTGGTCCCTTGAAATGCCTTGTTCATGGGCCTACCCATCTTTTGTCAGTTCTTGGATCCACCATAGTATGCCATGTCAACGCCATGAGTGTGGTTTGTCAACGACCAAGTGTATATTGTGTCTTAGGAGTGATGAGTGATTTTCTTCCAAATCCCAAACCTCTTCACATGCCCCCCAACGATGGTTTTTCCTATCACTCTAGGTGATGTGATACCAATTTAAATATGACACATTTCCATGGGCAAACCACTATCACATCACCGAAGGGACATTAAAACCCCCACATGTTCGTGATGCGACATGCGACGAGAGCTACCGATCTTCATTCTCTTGTGATATGTTTGGTGATCAAACCCCTACATCCTTTGGCCTTTGATCTTGGCCCATGGTTCGACTATAAGCCCCCTCTACCAACGATTTGGAAGGCCTTTGGGTCTCAAAAACCCCTCTTTCTCATCCCGATAAGTGCTTAAGCTTGATTTAGTCACCTAGGGCCTTATTTTAACCCATTTTCATTTATTGAAACTTATTTAAGCTAGTTTCTTTGTTCATAGGTCTACAACTTAGTTCCCTTTGTCCCATGCAAGCCAAATAAGGTCCCATTCTTGGAAAAATTGGGATCTTGTACTATCATTGGCTCCAGTAGGGACAACATATCCATGTGATATGCTGCGAAATGTAGAGCTAATGCCTTCCTCTATTGGGTTATGGAGTCTATCTTCAAAATTGATCACATCTCTTGAAACAGTTCTGATTTGTCAAAACAAAATGCTCAACAAATTACACATTAGCACCCTATCTACTTAAAAACTGTAACAAAAAGTGTAAATTGAGCAGAAAGTGGAGAATGCAGAGAAGAAAAGAAGCTAAACTACTTATGTACAAGGTGAAAGAAATCTACAATGTTCAGTACTATAGAAAGTTATTGAGGAACCTCCCATTTACAAGACCCCAAACAATTCTCCATCCAGGTGAGCTAGCTCATAATTATTGTTGTCTTGTACTGCATAAACCTAGAAAGGTCCAACCCAAAGATTATCAAATTTTCCATGCTTTCCTTTGGCTTCTCTTCTGGCACCCCACTTCAAAACCAAGTCTCATGTCATGAAATTTCTCTCTTTGGCCCTCTTGTCAAAGATCTCTTTCATCCTTCCTTGATGGATATGAGACTTAGTCTATACATGTTCCCTTATATGTTGAACCTCTATCAATTGACTTATCCTCTTCTGCATATCATCTGTCTCTTCCTCCTAATTTTGTAATAAATTCATTATAGGGAGGCTGATATGGATAGGAAAAATGGCCTCCAAACCATAGACTAGATGAAAAGGGGAATTTCCAATTGATCTTTTGGAGTTGATCTCATTTGCCCAAACTGTATATTTTAAGTGAGAATCCCATGCCTTCTTGATTATTTTCATTAATTTTGTTATGAGGATCCAGCTAGACCTTTCCCTTGTGGGTAATAGGCAATTGAATGCCCAAGATCTATGTTGTAGTTTTGGAAAAATTGTATCATTTTGGTAGATTTGAATGATTGGGCATTGTCTATGATAATCTTCCTTGGACAACCAAATTTGGCTAGAAAGTTTTCTTCAAAGAATTTGATGATAACTGAATCTGTTGCTTCCCTGGTGGATATTAATTCCACCCATTTAGTGAAGTAATCTATAGCTTTTATGATCCATTTATGTTTTTCACTTGAATTAGGATTAATTTCGCCAATGAAGTCCAACCCCCACTGTCAGACATGTGTCTCAACTCTGATTGACCTCAATGGGAGTAACACCAACTTTTGTTTCCCAAAAAACATTTGACATTCCACACATGCCCTAACCATTGAGTTTACATAAGAGAACATAGAATACCAATAATAACCAACTCCAAAGATCTTATAGGGAGTATCTCTCTAGGCATGATGACCACCACATACCCCTTTATGAAACTCATTGATTATAGCTTCTGTCTCCCCTTCCATGATATAGTTAAGCAAGATACCCCCTGGATCTTTCCAAAAGAGATTCTCCTTTATGATGCAATATTTGACTGCATTTAGTTTGATAGATCTAGCCTTGGCCTTGTCCCATTCTGGTGGGCACTGTAGATTTTGTATATAGAAGATGATATCCTTATACCAATCCAATTTTGTGAATTTTGAATCTACATTGAGGGATGGTTCTCATGGTTCATCCACTTTAGGGTCTGCTGATAGGAGGTATGATGACATCATATTCACACCCAGAGATTTGCAATTTGACTTACCCATTAGCTTGGATAACCCTGGCCCCTTTACTAATTTTGTGGGTTTGATCTCTACATCATATTCTTGATTTTTCGAAATCCATTTACCTCTTTTTCCTTCACTGTCAGGATGTATGATGATATCCTTAATGGCACTAGTGGGAACATATTCCAGAATCTTAGAATGCAACACATAGTCTCTGAAATCCTTGAGGGATTTCACCAAGGCATATGACTACTTCTCCATACCACTCTATTTTAGTTCAAAATCCCTCAATGCTTTTCTGAAAAATAATATGGGTTGTTCATGATCTTCTTCATTCCTTTGAAATAAAACAACAACAATAGTGTTTTAAGAGACAAAAGAGAATATGAGAAACTCCTTATCATAATTAGGACTGACCAGGACTAGAGATTCTCCTAATTCTTCTTTCATTTGTTGGAAGGATGCTCTAGCTTCAGTCGTCCATCTAATTTTGTGGTCTTTCTTTAGCATTCAATGATGTTCTTCATTATTGTAGCAAAATTGGGGATGAATGTCCTGAGAAAATTTATTTTTCCTAAAAAGGATCACACTTCTTTCTTATTCCTAGGCAAGCCAATTTGTTTAATAGCCTCAACCCTTTCATAATCTATTTTGACTCCTTCCTTGGATACTATGTGGCCCAAAATCTTTCTTTCTTTAATGGAAAAGTGAGATTTCTTAGGGTTCAATGATAAGCCATTTTTTCTTCACTTAACAAAAGTTTGTCTTAAGTGTTTTATGTGGTCTTCATTTGACTTTGAAAATATAGTCATATTATCCAAGTAGATAACATTAAATATGTCCTTTTCCCCTACAAATTCTATATCCATTGCTCTTTGGAAGGTTTCCCTTGCATTGATCAACCCAAAATGCATTTTTTCATACATAAAGGCTCCCATGGGTGTTGTAAATGTTGTTTTCTCTTTGTCATCCATGTGCATTGCCACTTGATTATATCCTGAGAAGACATCCATCATAGATATTTTTTCCCCTACTACCTTTTGTCATATGTGATCCATTTTAGGCAATGGATAGTTGTCTGTCAGTGAACATTTGTTTAGATTTATAAAATCAACACAAAGTCTAATTTCTCCACTCTTTTTTCTCACTAAAACTAAGTTGTCCACCCACTCAGAGTATCTATCAAGAATTATGATATGAGCATCCAATACTTTCCTCACTTAGTTTTCAATAATGGGAAACAAAATGGGATTGACTTGTCTGAGCTTCTGCTTGAAAGGTTTAGTACCAGGTTTTAGGGGTATCCCGTGTTGTATATGTTGATATTATGGTAGTTGCGGGAGGTATTTACCTCCACGTGTAACCCTGAAGAGAATAGAATATTCCGGGAAGCAAGAAGAAACCCTAAAGCATTAAACTTAACCCTAGAAGACAAGTCAAGTCAAGGAAATATTTAATATTAAGTATTTAGCCTCCAAAATGAGAAGTCAGCCCAGACAGCTCAAGAAAACAGTATAAATACAAGTAGCCAGACCTCATTTTGTACACACAACTCAAAATTTCAGCAGTGAAGAAGTGCACACTCCAGAAACTGGGAAAGTGCGCAAGTCTGGGGAGTAGTTGCAGCCGACATCTATTGCAATCTATATTCCTGGTTTAGGCTCATACTTTCTATTGGTTATGGTTGGACTTTCTGATCAGTCTTGGTTATCTTTGCTTGGTACATTAGCCTTGGTTGGCGATTGGTTCTCTTCCATAATCATTCTCTGTCAAGGTTAAGGTGCTCGGGGGTGGATTCGGCCTATGGTTGTGTGAAAATATTGTTATATTGTCTATGGTTAAATGAGCACATCCATTACTTTTTAACAGGTTATGGTCCCACACTATCTTCAGACAATCTAATCATTGGAAGATAGATTGGGAGGATTTTCTCGGTTACAGTTGTAGTTGCAACCAACTTTTGTTGCAACAATGAAACCATAACCCTCTTGTTGAGGCACCTTAAGTGAAGATATTGACCTAATTTCTGGATAGACTAGTGCACCCTAACCTAGCGCATCTCCTGGTACTCTTAGCAAGCTAAGACATCAAGTTTGAGTTTTTGGTCAAAATCAAGGGTTGAGCAAGTCATAACAATTATGACTTACTCTATGAAGTCAGAAAAGAAGTTAGAAGGGGCTTCTAACTTCAGAGCATGGAAGACAAGGATTGACCTCATCCTTGCCAAGAATAAAGTGTTGGATATCGTGAAAGGAAATATCATGGAACCACAATTCGAAGAAGGAAAAGAGGAGGAACCTCAGAACGTTGCAGTTGTGGAGAAGTTCAAAGACAATGACATCAATGCCACGAGTATCATAGTGGACTCTATAAAACACCACTTGATACCCTACATCTCCCATCTTGACTCATCTAAGAAGATGTACGATGCCCTAACAAACCTCTTCTCAGTCATAAACATTGGACAAGTAATGAGTCTAAAAAATGAGCTCCGTGACATGAAAATGAATGATGATGACATCATAACATCATACCTTGTGAGAATCTCTCAGTTAAGAGATCAACTACAAGCTATTGAAGAAATCATTTTAGATAAGGAACTGGTAAATTTAGTACTCAATGGCCTTCCCAAGACATGGGATGCATTTTCCACAAGCATGAACACAAGAAAGGAGTATCCCACATTTGAAGAACTTTGGACTTGTTGTGCACAAGAAGAATCAAGGATTAGTGAAAAAGAGAAACCCCAAAAGAAATACGATGATCAAGATTTCACAACAATATTCAACAATTTCAGGAATAAAAAGAAGCTTGGCTCAAGGAAGAAATCAAATCAGGAGAAATATATGTCAAAAATACAATGCTTCAACTGTCAAAAATATGGTCACTACAAGAATCATTGTCCCGAGTTAAAGAAAAGGAAGGAAACACATGAAGCATCAGTTGCAGAAGAAAGGGAACCCTCAAAGAAGGCCAAGTAGGATAAAACAAACTTCTTCTTCTAAGACAAGGTAACAATATTCTTCATAATCCTGTACATACCATGTTTACATAATTTTTGAACATATCTTGCATATCTATTTCTTAGAAGATAATATGTTCAAAGAGAAACAATACCTATGAAAGAATAACAATATAAGGATTGCTATCATGATGACTACAAGTCAAGCAATACACATGAAAAGATGAAGTACATCGACAACCCTTGGTAACAATTCATGTGGAAGCTATTAACATAAGTAAAAACTGCAAGATAAGCCAAAATCAAAATCAAACTTGAAGAAACCTGGAAGAAGTAAAAACAGAAAGAAGTCAACAATCAAGAGGAAATTAGAAAAATACTTGTGACACTTTGCAGAAGGCAATAAGGATGCAAACATAAGTGTGGACTCTCTTAGTTGGAGGGAGCTGATTATATAATTCCAAAAGAAGAGCATGCATTCATGCATGAAGTAAGGATTAGGAGGGAGCTAATCCTAAATAATAGGATCCATCAAGGATTATGAAGTATATATCCATGTTCCCATTGATGGTAGCAGCCATGCAAAGCAACATGTGTTCAGTTTGACTTTAGAAGAAGTCTTCTTTGAAAATAAGCCTTAAAGTATCCATGGTTTTCCATCCACATCAATGATCTTATGATTAAAGGAAGAAGTTGGAATCTTCAGGGAATGGAATCTATAGAAAACTCCATGGACCCAAGAGCTAAAGAGAAACATGAGGAAGAACATCAAGATTCCAAGAGATAAAGAAAAAGCCAGAACAAAGAGTAATTATATCGAGAATCACAAGACTACTAGCTTGGTTTGAACCCACTAGAAGAAATCAAGCAAAAGAAATAGAAGTTGTGATGAAGAACATTGTATGAAAGACTTATGAATGGAAGAATTGCGATATTCAAAACTAGAGGTTCTCCCAGATGGAGGGAGAAGACTATGATGATAGCT
Source organism: Picea sitchensis (assembly GCA_010110895.2). Classification (NCBI taxonomy): domain Eukaryota; kingdom Viridiplantae; phylum Streptophyta; class Pinopsida; order Pinales; family Pinaceae; genus Picea; species Picea sitchensis. Next base: position 24,364 of record SNQJ01S0005229.1, read on the forward strand.
TGTTCCAGGAACTAGACATACCTCTACTGAGCCATTGTATCTCCTGCAATATCCATGGGTTGGAGTTTACATCAGATGAATGTAAGGATTGTTCTCCTCAACAGAGTAATTGAACAAAGAAGCATATGTAGAGCAACCTCAAGATTTTGAAGTATACCAAAAAGAGACTCTTGTATGCAGATGGAAGAAGACAACTTGGTGCAGAGCCTCCAATCAACAATAGAAGCGTGGTGAAAATTTTCAATAACATAGATATTGTATTAGAATGGTTACTCAGAAGTCCAAGATGATGGATTGATAATTCATGACAAACTCTCATGATGACAGAAGAAGTGCCACTTGGATATGTTCCAGTTTGAGCCTTTCCACGATGTCATGAGCTAGAAGGAAACAAAAGAGATGAATCCAACCATGATATATTGTAATGATCAAGAGTTATATGAAGCCTTCAGATGAAACCAGTGTTCCAGAAATATCGAAGTACATTGAGATCAAGCATTACATTCTTTGTGATGAGGTCCATAAAAGAGAAGTGGTTCTCCAATATATCTCCACAGATGAGAAGATAGCAGATATTTTGGTAAAGCCTATGTCCAAGATGGAAAAAGTTTGCGTACTCAAGAAACAAGCTGAGATGACTTTCTATTGAAAAGGGAAGAGATGACTCCCAATTTGGGAGGGAGCACTAATGTGTTATTGATTTATTTACAATCATTTTTCAGTTTGAAAAATGGTCCAGGATGAGAAGTTCCTTTCCAGTTTGGAAAGTGGTTTGAGATTTCTGACGAACATGCATTTTCTAGTTCGAAAAATGGTCCAAATCGGACGGTCATTTTCGTAATGAAATTGGTTCGATAGATTGTTGATGTACCATAGAAAACAATTCCCCTTGTGGCAGTGTGGGGGAATGGTCTAGGAAAATATTTCTTCTTGACAGTCAATCTCAGTAGTGGTCAAGTAGAATGGCCCGCCTCGCCGGACAGTCATTCTTTCGAAGTTCACAGTTGTGAGTAGTTTCAAAGAATGGTATGTTTTGGAGGTTGGTGCAATACAATCATTTCCATTAGGAAATGGCACGGACAATCATTCCCTAGGGAAAACTCATTCTCTCCAGGTTACACTTTGCTTAGTGGCGGAGGAATGGCCCAGTTAGGTGAATGGTCCAGGTTCAACAATCATGGACATGCATTCCCTAGGGAAAACTCATTCTATCCAGGGTGCACTATGTTTAGTACTGGAGGAATGGCCCAGTTAGGTGAATGGTCCAGGCTTATAAATCAGAACATTTATTCTTCTATGCTTGATAAGAATAGTCCAGATAGCTCATGGCTGATGTTTTACCTTCTAAGGGAAGATGCTCTTCCAGATATCACATATGTGAGTGGAAGAATGGCCGAGATGACTCAGTTTATATCATGATATTGTTTTTCTATGCAAGTTGATATCAGATGATATGATTGCTATGGAGACTATATGACTCTGGAAAATAGATGTATGCTACTGTGGTGGATGTGTTCCATTGGTTGTGACTCTGTGTCACTGATTAAGTAGCCGTGTGATACTTGGTGTGGGAGTGTACCACTGGATTGTAGGTGTGTACTACTATGGATAGACACAATTGTGTTATATTGAATGACATTGTTCTGATTACCATGTAGACTACCAGTTGTGTTGATATTTTCTAAGGCATATGCGTTGAGACAAATATCTATGACCCGATTATAAAATAATCGTAGATTGACATTCCTATAGGAATGGTCTTTGTAGTCCATGGCATAGTTTTTAGCTTTGCTGGGACAATCATTATTCTAGGATGTATGTTTGGATTAGAAGAATGGTCCTTGTATCACTCTGTGGAGTGAGTGACATATTCAACATCATGCCTGATTAATCAGATGGAGTATGGATTCTAGAGATGATGCAGTTGATGCTATCAGATGATAATGATAATGGTGCTCATGATCTAATCATGAGATAACCTGTATGACTATGATGATGCTACCGGTTGAATGGTATGTTTTTGCTCAAGACCATTGCCTTCAATACCTCCCTAGCTAAGAGGGAGTGTTGATATTATGTTAGTTGCGGGAGTTATTTACATCCACGTGTAAACCTAACGAGAATAGAATATTCCGGGAAACAAGAAGAAACCATAAAGCATTAAACTTAACCCTAGAAGACAAGATGGCTCAAGGAAATATTTAATATTAAGTATTTGGCCTCCAAAATGAGAAGTCGGCCCAAACAACTCAGGACAATAGTATAAATACAAGTAGCTAGACCTCATTTTGTACACAACTCAAAATTTCAGTAGTGAAGAAGTGCGCATTGCAGAAACTAGGCAAGTGCACAAGTCTGGGGAGTAGCTGCAGCTGACAACTACTACAATCTGTATTCCTGGTTTAGGCTTAGACTTTCTATTGGTTATGGTTGGACTTTATGATCAGTCTTGGTTATCTTTGCTTGGTGCATTAGCCTTGGTTGGCTATTGGTTTGCTTCCAGAATCATTCTATGTCAAGATTAAGGTGCTCGGGGGTGGCTTTGGCCTATGGTTGGGTGAAAATATTGTTATATTGTCTATTATTAAACGAGCACATCCATTACTGTCTAACAATATAATGTTGGTATCATAAGTCTTCAAATCCTCATACTTCCATGCAAACACACCCACATACTCTTTGAACAAATCCATATATTTTTTCTTATGTTCAACATCGATGTCTTTAGACAACTTGATATACTTTGGTTCTTGATATGTCCCTATATTACAATCTTCAACATTTTCATCTTTTGGGAGAACAACAGGTTTAATAGGTACATCATTTTTGTCAAAAGTTTGTTTCAAAGGAACTAGCCCCTTTGGAATGAAATTATTCATCGGTTGTACCACTTTATGATTAGCCATGTAATTGATAAACTCAGATATGGATTTATCTTCTTCTTCAACCACATCATTGTTTCCTAGATCTTCTTCCAGGTCAATCTAGGTAGTAGAAAATTCATCCATTACCTCCATGAATCTCTTAATTTGTTGATCATATTCAAACACCTGCAAGTACTTGATGTTATCTCAGATAGATGGTCTATATGTCATATCAATTTCATATTTGACCTGAGGTATAATTGGTGGATTAAAGGTACTAGCATCCAAGGCTAGGGAATCTGATTGCTAGTTGAACTCTCTAAGGACAAAAATAATGTTGAAGGCTTCATAGAAATTGTCTACTAAATCCCAAACCTGATTTCTGTATGATCTCATCCTTGGATACATTGTTTGATAAACACCTTTGACTTGTTGCGCTGCTAATTCTGAATCCTCAAATACCACTATCTTTGTAATTTGGAGCTTTATTGTAGCCTCTGAGCCTAGGATCAAGGCTTCATATTCAACCACATTGTTAGTACCCTCAAACTCAATATTGTAAGACAAAATAATATCTTCTTTGGTGGGAGAAATTAGGATTACTCCATCTCCCACTCCTTCTTTTGAATATGCTCCATCAAAATACATTTTCCATACCCCAACAACTTTTGCAACAACATTTGAGGAAAAATATGAAGGTGTAGGGACTTCATCACATTCTTCATTTATTGATAAAATATAGCAACCCATGTCTTCATCAATAGCATATATTGAGTGATTTTTGGGATTGTTTTGATCAATCACCACATAAGCAAATTTTGTTTCCTTGTACAACCTCCTAACTTTCCTGCCCATGTTGTTGATAACAACATGCCATAGTTTGCAGGAACATCTGCCACTATAACATCCATCATTATGCTTTTGACAGGTAATTGAGCTAAGGTGACTACCATGTCTTTGATCAAACCCTCACACTTAAATTTCCTTGAAGAAAAATAATACACATCATGATAAGGCCTAGTTACTTCTAATCCTGGTTTCTCCATGATTGTTTTAGGCATCAGATTGTGTGAAGCTTCTGAGTCCAACATGAAATTGTGTAACATTTTATCATAAATATGCAATGTTACATAAAAAGAAGCAATATATTCTTCTTTATCATATATGCGAGCTCCAAATGCAATGGTAGGACATTCATCTTGTACATTCAAAGTGTCTGGTTGATTTGTGGGCCTCATTCCATGCATGACTTTCTCAATGTGATTATGATAAGAGGGAAGTTTAGCCAATTCAATTAGAGGCACATGAATTTTTATTTTTGATAATTCATGTTCAATGTTAAATGATGAAGCATGCTTGTCATGTTCCTTATATTCAATTTCCCCCTTCAATTGATCTGAAGCATCATCTTTCCTTTCAACATCTACAAATTCTTTAGCCTTATCTTTGGGATGATTTGGGGGTAGTTATTTGGGTTGAGGTTGGTTGTCTTTCCTAGAAGCATTATGCCTAGGTCTGAGATTATACTTCTTATGCATTTATTCCTACAAGGCAACAACACATATCTTGTATTGAGAGGATGAGAAGGCTTCTTGACTCAAATCATTTTTTAGGTTAGTATTGTAGGATTGAGGGAATTTTCGTAATCATTTTGAGTCAAATGAATGTCATCATTGTCATCTTGAAGAAGGTGGATTTCTTCTTGAAAATACACATATTCCTCATCCATCATATCTTCAATCAAAATGTTATTGTTATTATATATGACATGGGGGTGAATGAATGGATTGTACTTTATGTCTCCATATCGTCCTCATTTTTCAAATAATATTGAATTCTGGAAAGTTTTCTCTAATGATGAGAGCATATTTTCCTTCTTGTAGAATGAGCCCTTCAAAAAGAAAGAGATCATATCCTTGGAAGGTAACAAATTTCCCAAGGGATTAACCCCTGTGTAAAGCTCATTCTCCTCTAGGGATGTAAGAAATCAAAAGAAGAGCATAAGGAGGATTCAAAAATAAAAATAGGAAATTCTTATGAACATTGGGACTCAAGAAGATCCAAAGATTATAAAAATTGGAGCTCAATGTTCAAAACAAGAGAAACAAAAGTTCATGGATATTTTCTGTGAATTTTGGGATGTCTTTGCATGGTCATATGAATGTTTGCATGGGTTTGATCCGAGTGTAATACAACACACAATTCCTATTAAAGAAGAAGCAAAATTAGTAAGACAAAGACAAAGACCATCAATCCTGTGTTGGAAGAAACTATTAGAAAATAGGCTGAGAAACTCTTAAATGCTCACATAATTTCCCCTGTTAAATATTCAAAATGGATTTCAAATATTGTCACAGTACAGAAAGCGAATGGATATATTAGATTATGTGTTTATTTTCGTGCCTTGAATAGGGCGAGTGTTAAAGACAATTT
>SNQJ01S0005229.1:29670-51930 GCA_010110895.2 Picea sitchensis
ACGAGTCAAATTTTATCTGAAGATGAATTCAAATATACTTTAATAAAAAACATACATCTACTCTTGTTAAAGCAATTGATAAATTTCGTCATTTCATTCTTGGCAAGCATACTCAAGTAAAAGTCCCTTTACCTACAGTCAAATTTTTTCTTTCACAAACACATTTATTTGGAAAGCTTGCACATTGGATTACCAAAATCCAAGAACAAGATTTCATGATTACAACCTCTAATACAATCAAGGGACGTGATCTAGCTCCACACCCATATCAACACCCTGAACCAAGATATTCTTCTGAAAATAATGAAGACTCCTTGTCTGCATTATTCCTATTCGAGTAGGGTAATCTTGATCTAGCAACATATCCCTGGTATTGGGACATAATTTATTATTTTTAATATGAAAGATGTAGTGATAATCTCGAGCACCGAGAATGAAGGAGCACTCGACTTGAGGATTCCAAATATTTAATTTTAAATACTTCACTTTTTCATAGGAATGTTGATGGACTGCTACTACATTGCATCGATGATACAACAACCCAAATGATTTTGAGAAAAAATCATGGATTGACAGATTCTTATATTCACATCGGTGGACACTTTGTTGCAAAAGCCACTACACATAAAATATTAAGGATTGATTATTATTGGCCTTCTTTCTTTAGGGATTCATATAAGTTTGTACAAGCTTGTGTCAAATGTCAAAAAACTGTCGGTAGGGAAAAGTTCTCTGTCATGCCTTTACAACCAATCATACCTGATTTTCCATTTTCTAAATGGGGATTAGACTTCGTTGGACCAATTAATCCTCTGTCTTTCATAGGTCATATTTTTATATTAACTACCACAAACTACTTTACGAAGTGGACTGAAGCAATTCCTCTTAAACATGCACAAGATGAATACGTAATTTCCTTCCTTGAAACAAGCATCTTTTCTCTATTTGGTCTTCCAATTGAGATAATTTATGATAACGGACCGTCATATATGGAAAATTGACTCAATTCCTTAATAAATTTGGAGTGAAACATTTCACTTCATCAACTTATTACCCTCAGGGAAATGGACAAGCTGAGTCAACAAATAAAAATTTGGTTAAAATTCTTAGGAGGGTCATTAATGACAAACCTCGCGAGTGGCACACCTTACTGATGTATGCCTTATGGGTAGATCGTATGACTACTAATATAAGCACAAGTCATAACCCTTTTCAATTGTTATATGGACAAGAAGCCATCATGTCTATTGAACTTGAACTTACCTCTCTCAGATTAGATTTACATGTCGAAGAACTAAATTCTACGAGTATCCCTCAAAGACTAAATGCTTTTTTGGACTTAGAAGAACATAGGAGTTATTCTCTTGATAATCTAAAGAAAACACAACAAACCATTAAGAAATATTTCGATAAGAAATCTAAATCAATTACTTTTGCAGCTGGTGAAAAGGTGCTTCTATGAGATTCTACACATGTAGACAAAGGTAAACATTCAAAATTTCAGAAGCTATGGCTAGGCCCTTACATCATCACCTCTATCATTGGAAATAATTTTTACTTACTCAAAGATGAAGATGGTTGGTTATTTTCATATACTACTAACAGTTCACATCTGAAACACTATGTTGAACCAGGTTAAGACTTTTATTGATTATATCTAAATTATTTCTTGTATATATTTGTTTTTGGTTCGTTTATTGTTTTCCTTGTATATATTTTGATATTTTCTCTCCTTTTCATTTACTTGAGTTTTATTTCTAAAAGTTTAGTCAAGCAACTGGATTAGTCAAGTTACATTATTATTCATTAGTTTGCAAAAGATAAATAAATTGTATCTCTTATGTCCACAATAATATTTGTTGAGTACTTGTTGAAACAACTAAATTACCTTGCTGCAATTTTATTGATACAGTTCTTCCCTAATTCTTCTTTCCCATTCTTCCCTTCCATGAGTGTATTTACTATTGGCATACATTAAATTTGTTTTTTTGAAACATCATTCTCGAGAAGAAAATACAATCAACAAATCAAAATAAAAAGTTGTGAGAATGAAACTAGATATTCTGAGTTCTAGTCTACTGATATCAGACTACCCTATGGGGTCACCATGTGTTGACTCATACTTCGTCCCCTTATTTGAAAAAAGTTCGCAAAGAGTTGTGAACTTGTAACTCATTTATTTATTTTTTTAAATAATTATAACATGTGGGGTTCCGTAGAAAAATACATTGAAATGATAAGGTTCGTGTATGTCATTCTCATTCTCAACACTATGGCAAGATATCGTTTTCAGTTTGGGCATCACTTCAAGTACGGAAATTAAAATCATTATTGCATGACATTCAATCTTTGGCTTGATGGTTAGTAGCATCCTGTGATATTTTCTGAATAAATATACCATCGACACAATAATAGGTATTAAAGAGATATATATATGGATCATGGTTTTGAATACTCATACAAAATACTTGTTTGTATAAGCATACACATCTTGTATCGTGCCAGGTTGAAGTTTCAAAAGGCATAGATGTTATAAGTGATATTTGATAAGTTATATGAGCAAGCAAGTATATGGTTCTCATATGCATGGTTCACTTAAAGTATTTATTTTTAAATAATTATAACATGTGGGGTTCCGTAGAAAAATACATTGAAATGATAAGGTTCGTGTATGTCATTCTCATTCTCAACACTATGGCAAGATATCGTTTTCAGTTTGGGCATCACTTCAAGTACGGAAATTAAAATCATTATTGCATGACATTCAATCTTTGGCTTGATGGTTAGTAGCATCCTGTGATATTTTCTGAATAAATATACCATCGACACAATAATAGGTATTAAAGAGGAGAGCATATATGATCATGGTTTTGAATATCTATACAAAATATTTGTTTGTATAAGACATACATCTTGTATCGTACAGTTGAAGCTCAAAAGGCATAGATGTTATAAGTGATATTTGATAAGTTATATGAGCAAGCAAGTATATGGTTCTCATATGCATGGTTCACTTAAAGTATGCAAGGTATATAGTTAACAAGCAAGTGGTCGATAAATGGCAAAGGTATATGATACATAAGGATTTAAAACATAACATATATCATTGGTTGTTTTGGCTTTGATATGTCTATTTTTGATGCATTAAAAGCATATATGGGTAAATACATTGGTCCAAAAGGTTGATATGTGGTATTCCACTATGATGGAGATTTGATATTGATCAACGTTTATATATATTGTTTTTTTGGTTGATACCTTATATTCATTGATACACTTCTGGTTGATATGGAAATGGCGGGTATGGGATTTGAGCTGGCCACTATGTCAACCATGCATTGACTTGGAAATGACATGAGCATTAATGCTACCAAACCCATGCTTTACCACCTTGGAAGTATTTAGGGTTCTCATCATTTCTAGTTTTGGTTTGGACCGTGGAGAGAACTGTGCTTTGGCTCCATAAGACACCTTGTTTCTTTTGTAACCATGAAGCTAGTGCAATTGCTTAGATAGGAATTGTGATAAATATTGGGTTCTTCCTGCAAGGTATGTACACACAGAGAGCCAAAAACAATACTGGACCATATTTGTTAGTAAATGGTTTAATTTGGCTCTGTATATGGATGCTTGTATGTAGTTTTTTCCTCCCATGTTCTCAACTCCTATACACAGAATTTTGTAATTAAATGAGGCTATTTTGTTGGACAACTGCTGTAACATTTTCTTTTGTTACAAGAGGTGGTGAAATGAGAATCAAAAGACAAGTTTTCTTTGTCAGATTCTCCAAGTTTTTTGTTGTCACTCCCTCATTTGATCACTTTCCATGAATTTTAATGGTTTAAAAAATTGTTTGGTTATGTGTTAAATGGAAAATGAGTATTAAACCAAACTCCGAATGATGACTAAGTTTATCTTGAATGAATGCGACCTGGATTTGATATGGAATCATTTTAAAAGGTATGAAGGTTGAAGACCTAGTTATATTGATATCAAATGTTCATATCTATGCTAATTTTTAGTTACTGTTCAAGTCTAATATTTCACCTCTGCTGGAAGAACTAGTTTTTCTTTGAGTCTAAAATAAGGGTATCCTTTATTGTTTTGGTGGCTTCATTTACATCAAATGTATGACCATCATGAGCTAAATCTTGCCCAATTATTTGGCACTAGTTGACTTAATAAAAAGGCTAGGTTTTCTAAGACAAGACTATTGTTTACTTTCACTTCCAGCTCATACCTATTTCATTGTTGGAATAATGCATAATATGGAAAACTATAAATGATACCTACCTAGATTATTTCAAACCTATCCACAGTCTCTTATCCACATGTAGTCTCTATGATATGTTCCACTATGTCAAAGGATGGATGTGTGTTTTAAAATTTGTGTTGGGTGCCACATGGACCCTTGACATTTCAGGTGTTGGAAAGAGTTATAAATAAAATAAGTCATAAATTGCAACTATTGGTTGATTGATATATCATTTCAAGAAAAAACTAATGTGAGGGTCGATATGTTTAATGATATTGGCTCATTTATTCTTATGGTTGTAGATTTCAATTGTTTTACCATTGTCGTTGAGGATGTTATAAGGAATGATTGTGGTCTCGAATATTCATTTAAATTGCTATAAGTTGTTGGTTGGCATTTTGGAGTATTATGGACATACATTTGAAGTAATGGTTTAAGTTTGAGTCCTAAATGATTTCACATGAAATTTTGCACATTATCCATTCATTATTGATCACTTTTCATAAGTATAGTCCCTCTATTATATAACACAAGGTCTTATTAAAAGTACAGAGCTGATATAAATATATTAAGACAAAGGAAATTGCCCTAACGTTTGCATTTTCATTGTTTTATTTTTCATTTTCTATCATTAATCCATGTTCATGTTTAAGAAGAGATATATTGAAGAGGCATATATAAGATTGAAGCTTCTGATTGGCTAAAGAAATTTTAAGGAAGAATTTTTGGCGTTGAATGTACTTTGGTTTTCTTCCCCTCTTATGCATTATCCCATTTTAATTTATTCCTTGCATGCTTGATCTGCTATATTGTAGATAGATCCCTAGTAAGTCATATTTAACAAAGATTGTTATCAATGTTTATTTGCTTTGTGTTGTATTTTCATACTCTGGTTATTTTTGATGAATCGATTGAAAATTTGAAAATGGAAACTGGATGAGCTTCTTTAGCAGAGGTACAGAGGAAGAAGAGGTAATGCCAAATGTGTTTTGGAAACAAGGGAGGCACAAGAGGATCATATTTTCTATCCATTTGATTTGATCTCGATGAGGCTTAACCACTTCTTGGTGTGTGAATTGGTTACTCAAAAACTTGGTAGATAATCTATTTTACCTCAACCCCCATCTCCCCTTAGTGCACCTTTGCAACCTCACCCTAGTATCATGGAATTTCTTGAGCCTCCTTTTGATTCATTGAATGATGGTTGGGATAACAACTCAATGAATCCTCCTTTCGGTATCACATAGTGGTCTAGCAATTCACCTCTACCTCCTCATACATCATCGTTTGTTACATCAGTTGCTTCCATAGCTAGTTCTCCTCCTAAGGACCATAGAGTGCCCTCTCATGAAATTCAAGTGGATAAAGGAAAGAAACCTATTACTACCCCTAGAACCAAGGCATCCCACCATCCTCTGTAGACTTCCCAAACAACAACAAAAAAGAAGAAGAAAGTGGTAAAAGATAAATTACCTTAAGTGACATGCATCTAGAAGTAAGTAAGTATGAAGAGAAAAAGGCTTTCCTTGAGGATATACTAAATCTTAGACTAGATGTGTCTAAAGGTAGAAAATAAAGATAATGTTATTCTTGTGAAGAAATACCTTTCATCTTTAAATTTGTGATGACTTCCACGCTTTATTCTAGATATTTGATACTTTATTTTGGGACAAACAACATGCATATGCTATTTATATTTGAAAACTTTAAATATCTTATTATTTTGATATATCAGAGGTACAAGTGTTTGTTGACATGAGATTATTTTAATGAATGTCATTTATTGATTTATTTTATGCCTCCATATATATAGTTATTTCTTGTGGACTTCCATATGAAAAATTATGAAAAATAAGGAGAGCCAAAGACCTAGTGGACCCTACCCCTATTATTATTAATTTAAATACAAAAACATGTTTGAACCCTTAAGATTCATAAAGTTTCCCTCTCTTAAATACAAGTTAATTAAGTCTTACAATAAAAAATATAGTTGAACTACCTAACTACTTCATGAATATACAAAAGCAAGAGAGAAAATCAATGGAGAGATGAGAAAATAGAGAAGTAAACTCCTTGGACATGGCTAGCTGGATTTGAAGGTATAAAGAAAATAATAGGATGTATTGATTGGTGATATGCTCCAAGAGTTCAAAACAATGATGCACATGTAACTTAAAGTGATCCAACTCGAATTTGCATTGTAATATGTGTCCATGTACGAGTCCTAATTACATCTTGGATTTCCAAGAACTTCTATGGTCTAGGTCCTCACAGGGACCCGAAGAGATACTTTCAGTTGTAACTCAGTGTTGATATTAATAAAATGATTCACTGACTTCTTCTCACTTACGTTTTGTTAAACACTATGTTCATATTGTTCATTTGTCCATATTTCAACGCTCTTACTTTTTATATATAATTCTTCTATTTTATGTTCTTATTTATTTATTTTAATTCATTTCTCTCTTTAAATTGTGGTATAATCTCGGATAAAATACATAAAATCTATATATCCAAGAATTATATTTCTTGAGGTTTGATTAAGATTTTCTTGCCATGCTATAAAACCAAGGTAATAGTCATAATCTATCTCAAATAGCCTAATGATTGAAAATGCATGAGAGGGATTTTTTTATCATTCCTTCTATCAACAAAATGATAAGAAGAATTTTCTTTGGTTTTGTGTCTAGTGAGATGTATGCAAAATGTATCATTACATGCTTTTACTTGAATAAGAAATGATGCAAATATTTTCTTTGAAAAGTACACACATAAAGATCTCTTTTAACTCAAGAACTTTCAAGCACTTTCAGATTTGAATTTGAAACTATTTTTTATCCATGTATATGCTTAATAGATCTGGAATTAAGATGGATCTACAAGAAGAAAAATATGCAAGATGAAAGTTTATTATTGTTTTGTTGATTTTTAGGAAAGCATTTGACATTAACTCAAATATGCCTTGTTTCCAAATAATAAAGGATTTAAATCCTTTTCCAAATTTAATTATCTTTCTTGTTATGATTCTACATGAAACAATTGTGTAAAGTGAAAGTTGGCACAATTTACATTGGATATACTCACAAGACTATTGCTACTAACATGGTTTCCCCCAATCTCCTACTCTTTTTACCTTACACATAAATGTTTGGAGAAGTTGTTTATTCATAATTTTTAGCGAAAAGAGGTTTGCATTCTTTTCGATATTACTATTGTCATTGTGCTTTTTGTAGATAAGATAATCCTTATGTCTCATATTATTGGAGGCCTCCAAATAATTTTGGCAAGCACGAATATTGAAACTCTTGGTACATAAATGCTACAACTCTTCTTTATGCTTTTACCATGGATATAGATAACTTCCCACCATCTCTATCTATTTATTATCCTAGAGTATTTAAAAGACTCCAAAAGAGCGATCCATAAAACAATTACAAAGGAAGTTTGTAAAGCATATATGAGGTATATTTCCATTTCACTAGGGAAACCATTTTCTCCTATACTTTAACATTATAGTTGTACTTATTTTTATATTAAAAATGATTAATTGTATTTATATAATCATCATCATCATCATCATCATCAATTTTAAGGTCATTTATTATACATCAAATTGGTGTATGACACCCCTTTGTTTGTGGACAAGGGACCCCATCCACGCAATGATTTGACTAATTTTCAAACTCTAAGGAGGTATATATATACCATACTATACCTCTCCCTCCTGATTTGAACATGTAACTCCAAGGATTAAAATATATTTTCTTAAAATGATTCTTATTATCACTTCGAGCTATGTTAATAGTCTTCTCCTTCCTCTTAGATAATTCATGCTTTGTTATCCTCAACTAAAGATGTAAACTTATCACCATATACCTTTTAATCAATGTAATAATTTTATTATGAAAATTAGGTAAATATATATATTTTTATTAAATATATTATTTAATTTGAATATATATATATATATATATATATATATATATATATATTCAATGTAAAAGAATGGTAATTCATCTTGCTGGACAAAGTCAATGTTTAAATCCAAATGACCTGCCCTTCCAAAATTCTAGAATGAGAAGTCGGCCCAAACAAATTTGGTAGAAAAACAAGAGTAAATATTAGCAGCTGACTCATTTTGTACAATAACCCAAATTCCCAAGAGTGAAGAAGTGCGCATCAGTAAAATCAAGTGCACAAGTCCGGGAGAAATAACTGACAACTACCTAACTGTATTCCCTCGGGTTTAGGCCTTACTCTTCTATTGCTATGGGTTGACTTTCTTCGATCAACTTGGTTATCTTGTTTGGTGCATTAGCTTGCCATATTATTCTTCTAGATTCCCATGTCAAGGTTACAGTCTCAAGTATTTCTAATATGGTTAGTGAAAAGATTGTTATATTGTCTATGATTAAACGAACACATCCATTATCAGTTTAACAATATAATGCTGCCGTATCATAAGTCTCAAATCCTCATACTTCCATGCAACATATCCACATACTCTTTGAACAAATCCATATTTTTTCTTCTGCTCAACATCGTATGTTCCTTGGGACAACTTGATATACTGGTTCTTGATATGTCCTATATTACAGTCTTCAACATTTTCATCTTTTGGGAGAACAACAGGTTTAATAGGTACATCATTTTTGTCAAAAGTTTGTTTCAAAGGTACTAGCCCCTTTGGAATGAAATTATTCTTCGGTTGTAGCACTTTATGATCAGCCATGTAATTGATAAACTCAGATATGGATTTATCTTCTTCTTCAACCACATCATTGTTTCCTAGATCTTCTTCTAGGTCAATCTAGGTAGTAGAAAATTCATCCATTACCTCCATGAATCTCTTAATTTGTTAATCATATTAAAACACCTGCAAGTACTTGATGTTATCTCAGATAGATGGTCTATATGTCATATCAATTTCATATTTGACCTGAGGTATAATTGGTGGATTAAAGGTACTAGCATCTAAGGCTAGGGAATTTGATTGCTAGTTGAACTCTCTAAGGACAAAAATAATGTTGAAGGCTTCATAGAAATTGTCTACTAAATCCCAAACCTGATTTTTGTATGATCTCATCCTTAGATACATTGTTTGATAAACACCTTTGACTTGTTGCGATGCTAATTCTGAATCCCCAAATACCACCATCTTTGTAATTTGCATCTTTATTGTAGCCTCTGAGCTTAGGTTCAAGGCCTTATATTCAACCACATTGTTAGTACCCTCAAACTCAATATTGTAAGACAAAATAATATCTTCTTTCGAGGAAATTAGGGACTATTCCAGCTCCCACTGCTTCCTTTGAACATGCTCCATCAAAATACATTTTCCATACCCCCATCAACTTTTGCAACAACATTTGAGGAAAAATATGAAGGTGTAGGGACTTCATCACATTCTTTCATTTATTGATAAAATATAGTAAACCCATGTCTCTGTACTCAATAGCATATATTGAGGATTTTGGTTGTTTTGACTACCACCACATACAAATTTTTGTTTCTAACCTTCCTAATCTCTTCCCATGTTATAAATAACATGCCATAGTTTTGGTAAGAACATCTCACACTATAACATCCATCATTATGATTTTGACAGGTAATTGAGCTAAGGTGACTACCATGTCTTTGATCAAACCCTCACACTTAAATTTCCTTGAAGAAAAATAATACACATCATGATAAGGCCTAGTTACTTCTAATCATGGTTTCTCCATGATTGTTTTAGGCATCATATTGTGTGAAGCTTCCGAGTCCAACATGAAATTGTGTAACATTTTATCATCAATATGCAATGTTACATAAAAAGAAGCAATATATTCTTCTTTATCATATATGCGAGCTCCAAATGCAATGGTAGTACATTCATCTTGTACATTCAAAGTGTTTGGTTGATTTGTGGGCCTCATTCCATGCATGACTTTCTCAATCCGATTATGATAAGAGGGAAGTTTAGCCAATTCAATTAGAGGCATGAGAGTTTTTATTTTTGATAATTCATGTTCAATGTTAAATGATGAAACATGCTTTGTCATGTTCCTATATCTAATTTCTCAATTGATCTAAAGCACATCTCTTTCCTTTCTCAACATCTACAAATTCCTTTTAGCCTTTATCTTTGGGATGATTTGGGGTAGTTATTTAATGAAAGGCTATTGTCTTTCCTAGAAGCTAATATGCCCTGGTCCGAAGATCTACTTTATGCATTTATTCCCCAAGGCAACACATATCTGTGATTTGAGATGATGAGAAGGCTTCTTGACTCAAATCATTTTTTAGGTTAGTATTTTAGGATTGAGGGAATTTTCATAATCATTTTGAGTCAAATGAATGTCATCATTGTCATCTTGAAGAAGGTGGATTTCTTCTTGAAAATCCATTTTATTATTCCTCATATCCATCATATCTTCAATCAAAATGTTATTGTTATTGTATATGACATGGGGGTGAATGGGTTGTTCCTCATTCCATCTTTCCCTCCTCGTGATTTGCGGGTTAAAAGGTCTCCTAAGCTGATTAGGATTTCTAGGGCCTCCCTCCCGAGGAAATTTATTTGCATTGTTTCCCTCAACTTCAAAACTCTGAAATGGAGGATGGACGGACGGACGATGGATGGATCGAGTGGATGGATGGATGGAGGACGGAATGGAGGAATGGATGGATGGATGGAATGGAATGGAATGAGGAAGGAATGGAATGGAATGGAATGGAATGGAGGAATGGATGGACGGATGATGGAATGGAATGGAATGGATGGACCGGATGGATGGATGGATGGATGGAATGGAAGGAAGGAAAGGATGGATGGAATGGAGGAATGGATCTGGATGGAATGGAAGATGGAGGAATGGAAGGAATGGACGGAGGAATGGAGGAATGGAAGGAAGGAAGGACGGATGGATGGATGGAATGGATGGAGTGGACGGATGGATGGATGGAATGGAATGGATGGAAGGAATGGATAATGGAAGGATGGATGGATGGAGGATGGAGGAATGGATGGCCGGATGGATGGAATGGAATGGACGGAGGAAGGAAGGAATGGACAGGAGATGGAATGGAGGAATGGATGGAGGAAAGGAATGGAGGAAATGGAGGAAATGGATGGATGGAATGGAATGGATGGATGAAGGAATGGAATGGATGGATGAGGAGCGGATGGACGGATGGATGGAGGAGGAATGGATGGATGGACGGATGGATGGACGGACGGAGGATGGACGGAAGGATGGAAATGGAATGAAATGGAATGGAGGAATGGAAATGGATGGATGGAAGGATGGAATGGAATGGAAGATGGAGGAATGGAGGAATGGATGAAATGGAATGGAATGGATGGATGGATGGAAGGATGGACGGAAGGAAGGAAGGAATGGAAGGAAGGGATGGAATGGAGGAATGGAATGGATGGACGGACGGATGGATGGACTTGGACATAAAATCACTCAAATCCTCTGTGGTGCACTCTGTGGAACATGTAAGATTTTAACAGAGATGGAGTAGTTGGTAATGAAGTATTAGGGGCTATAAGCTAACCTAACAATATTTATTTATCAGAGTGAGATAATTCGTGGTATTTTTCATATAGAGTATGTTCTTTTAGGTTTTCATAAGAGGCCTCACGAAAATAGAGAAATTGGGTGAGGGAATCTCATGATACAACGCATATGATTTGATATCCATCAGTGGACATCACTCTTCCCTCATTATCTTGATCATTTGTTGCACATTAGTGTACAAGTCTGCTGAAGCTTCCCAGCTCTGTGGGACACTCTGATTAGACTAGGTCTCATCTCATAAGTGTAAGTAATCCTGGTCATTGTTGGCACTGGTTTGTGAATTATGAATGGTGGGGCATAAGTCGGGAAACGATAAGGTCGAGTCAAAGATATCACTATTTCTGTTAGTTAGGGGTTCGTCAGCTACTACAAGATTCTTGGATGACTGAGGATTGTTAGGGTTTGTGACGGTGTCCATTTTACCAACTTAATGATAAAAATCACTTGCATAAATGAATCCAACAACTAGATGAGTTCTTGGCTTACCTTTTAACCATTGGAAGTTGCGTCGGAGGAATCTACTGAAGTTCGTTCGAGAGCTCGGGTGTTGAATTGCGCTTTGTATGTAGTGTTCTTTATACCCAATGAGGATAGTTTTCCCCTATTTTAAACTTTTGAGTGCCATGTATCATTGTGTCATTGGTGAAAACCTTTGAATTTGGTGAAGCCAAAAAAATTAGGTGACATCACGTGTGATGTTAGTAGGGCCCCACAAACACATGGTGACCTCATGTTGGTCCAAGTTGGCATCTACGTGGCATAAAGGCAAGCCATATGTCATCGAGCTCGAGGTTGTTGATTTGTTTCCTTTGTAACTTCCAGTGGGTCCCTCCTATCCATGTGGGAACTACTGGTTGTTCCTTGTGACTACCCTGTTGGTAGGCATACCTATCTTCTGTCGGTCCCTAGATCCAATGTAGTATGCCATGTTAGTGCCATAGGGGTGCTTTTTTATCTTCCAAGTGTATATCATGTCTTAGGAGCGATGCGTGTTTTTCTTCCAAACCACAAACCGATTCACATGCCCCCCGACGGTGGTTTTCCCATCCCTTTAGGTGATGCAACAACAATTGAAAGACAACACGTGTCAAGGGGTAAACCATTGTCGCATCATCGAAGGGAAGTTAAAACCCCTACATGTTCGCGATGCGACATGTGACGAGAGTCATCAATCTTCGTTCTCTTGTGATATATTTGGTGATCAGTCTCCCCACATCCTTTAGCCTTTGATCTTAGCCCATGGTTCTACTATAATCCCCCTCCACCAATGATTTAGAAATCCTTTGGGTTTTGGTACACTCTCGAGCTCCAGTTAGGCACATGGGGCCTTATTTTAACCCCTTTTCATTTATTCAATCTTAGTTAGGCCAGTTTATTTGTCTATAGGTCTAGAAATTGGATCCCTTTATCCTAGGTAGGCCAAATCATGTCCTCTAGCCTTACTAATTTCTCCATTCTTGGAAAAATTTGGATCTTGTAGTAACACCTGTGAGCAATATAAATAATAAATCTTATATATATAAAGCAAAGTTAGGACCCAAGAATTATTTTGAATTCTATTAAGATTTAGATAGGCTTATATCCTAGGGCAATAATCCCACTGCCCCACCTAGCCTAATGAGATCCAAAGATGTATGAGCATGGATTTTTTCATTCCTTTCTAATCACATTTATTTTACACTATACTAGGGAGACTCCTTCTAACTCTCCAGCTTAGTTTTGCCTCCCTTTATTTTTTTGATTTTAATGACTTTTCCTACCCCTCAAAAACCAAATAGAAGAATTCATTTTTATGATCAAAGAAATATTAGTTTGGGCCTGTTTGATTTGATTTTAGAAACTACCCTTTCCCATGCACAACTTTAACATTCTTGGGAAGTCGTTTCTCGTGATATATAAATTCAAGATCAAAGAGAGACCATTCAAAGAAAAGCTCATAATCATCCTCCTCGTTAGAAGGTTGTCTTATGACCAATCAATCTTGTGAATCACGATGAACAATAGGTGAAATACAAAAATTTGATCCTTTTATTTGAAATTTGAAGAATGAAATCATCTTAGAAAAACCTTTTAGCCAAAGCTCTGCTGATCCTTATCCTGACTAAACTAAAGTTCTGCTTCATCAAAAAATTTCTCTCCTAAGAAGATCACAATGACTTCTTCTAGTGGTTATGGTACCTCTAGCAAACCTACTTCCTCACTAGTGGTTATGTACATCCACTTCAATAATGTTCAATCCATAACAAATCCTACAAAGGTATTCAAACAATATGGTTTATTCCAGTTCGAAGAAGACGTTAACACTAGTCTTTGGCATGTATCTTCTCCTTTGAATCTAAATCCAACAACCAATTATCTTCCAAAATTTAAATATCATTTTCCCAAATTCTCCGATAGTGGAACCATCTTTACAATGAAAAGTTAGTTAATCTTTTCTAATGCATGTCACAATATAGGGAAATGATAATGATACATGCATGAGATTATTTTGTTAACTCTTTGGAAGGAAAGGTCGTTGTAGATTTCTTTGGATTACCGCCTAAAGTTTTTTCAAATTGGGCTTAATTCTCTTACTAGTTTAAATACACTTATGGACAACCCCAAAGTCTAACATATTTGTTCATAACAAAGGTGAAACAATCAAATCTTTGAATTTACGTTTGACTAAATTGTATAATCAAATCCTAAATATTGCATGACCCTTGCTAATCGTTTTGATGCATTATTACAATGCATTGTCGTCTTCTTATTGTCATAGATTAGAATATAAAAATGCTAACAATCTAGGATCAACATTGAAAACTTGTTTGGAGTTCGAAGAGCAGTTGAGAAGAATAGTTCTCCTCTATGCTAAAGATTACTAACAAAACGATATGTCAATTGTGTTACAACTTGTATAGGATATGATACAGGGATGATTCTTTAAGAGAAAGGGTACATTCTATCTCTGCAGAAACCTCCACACAAGTTGCCTTAAGAAATCAACCTCAAAATTTTTAACCTAAAGTAATAATCTCAAGGGCATGGTGTGATTTCTGCGAGGAAATTCACGATGAGAGTACTTGTAAAGTGAGAAGGAACAAAAGAGAATGGACTTTTGGGAAACGATATGATTCTACAAATGTCTGCTTTAGAATGGGCTCTTGAAGATGATGCAATGATGGTTAATACTTAGAATAAATCTCATCAAAACAAGAACAAAGGTGGTCCTCAAAAAACCACTTTTTCCTTGAGTTATACCTTCTACCCAAACTAATCCTCAAGTCACAAGGGGTACTCAGAATCCTGAGGTTATTCCAACCTCATATTCTTCATAAAAGTATAACATTTAAAAAAAATTGGCTAACATTAAAACAAGTGCTTCTTTATTGGATATGGTAACTGTCTCCCTCAACAACAAAAGCATCTCGAAATATTTTATGTATTGCAGACTTTTATGTTGTTGGTTTTAGTAACTCTAAGAAACACATGTATAAGAATCTGTATGTAAAATAAGTTATGGATAACGGCTGAACCATGTAAAAATCCTCCTTTTTATGTATCAATGAAGATTGTGGATAAAATTGCACATTGTTGTCTAATTGATGGGGGATTTGGTCCCAATGTTGTGTCTAAAATCATTATGGAATAATTAGGTCTCTTTCTATGCACTGTCGCAAATTCAAAAGTATTAACATATAATAGTTCACAAATAAGCTACAATTAGTGGAAATTAAAGACACGACTTTGTGTTGTGTGTATGCGATCCTAAAGTAGAACCACCCCAATAAACAAGTCGCTGATATGCCAATACAATTACTCAGAATCTTAGGAAGAGACTGGAAAAATTTAACTAGTGGATACATATCATTGGATGAAACACACATGTCACTTCCTAAAATAAACATTTCATTGTCTCTGTACATGGATCCACCATATATTGAAAGAGTGCCCTAAATCCATAGCACTCTTTATTACAGTTATCGGATGTATATTCTATATTTTTTAGAAGAAGATGGTAATTATATTACACAACCTCACGATATTGAAGATGGTATGTGGTATATGTATTTTGATGGTGCATGTTATAGTGAAGGAAATGGAGTTGGTATAGTATTTTATTCACCTATAGGAAAAATTCATAATTTTTCTTACAACTTAGAGCTTTGTATGTACAAATAATGTTAAAGTTTGAATCATTAGGTTGGAAGAAAAATGATTTTAATTCAGTCGCTATCATCTTTTGTATTTGGGGATCCAAAGCTTATCAACAATTAGGTCAAGAGAATATATACCCCATCCAATAGGCTTTTAAAGAGATATACACAAGCGGTTTGGCAGTTAATCTCTAATCTTATATTTTTCGATTTTACTCATATAAGGAGAGATCTGAATTCAATGGATGATACACTAGATGTTTTTGCAACCAACCCTACAAGAAAGTTGCTCCCTGAAAGAATGGATTTTATCTTATGTCTCCATATCATTCTTCATTTTCAAATAATATTGAATTCTCGAAAAGTTTTCTCTAATGATGAGAGCATATTTTCCTTGTGAATGAGCCCTGAAAAGAAAGAGACTATGGTCCTTGAAGGTAATAAATTTCCCAAGGGATTAACCTCTCGTAAAGCTTCCATTCTCTTATAGTGATGCAAGAAATCAAAAGAAGATATAAGGAGTGGATCTAAAAAATAAAATACAAAATTCTTATAATATTGGGAATCAAGAAGATCCAAAGATTATAAAAATTGGAGCTCAATGTTCAAAACAAGAGAAACAAAAGTTCATGGATATTTTATGTGAATTTTGGGACGTCTTGCATGGTCATATGAAGATTTGCATGGGTTTGATCCGAGTGTAATACAACACACAATTCCTATTAAAGAAGAAGCAAAACTAGTAAGACAAAGACAAATACCATAAATCATGTGTTGGAAGCAACTATTAGAAAAGAGGTTGAGAAACTCTTAAATGCTCATTAATTTTCCCTGTTAAATATTCAAAATGGATTTCAAAGTATTGTCACAGTGATAAAAAAAGCTTTAATGGAGATATTAGATTATGTGTTTATTTTTGTGCTTTGAATAGGGAAAGTGTTAAAGATAATTTTCCTCTCCCTATGAATTAATTCTACAAATAAGTAGCATGATTCAAACATTCACTTCTTGGATAGCCAAAATCAAATACGCTACTAAGAGAGTTGACAAATATAAACTACTTACTACACGCTAGCACCTTTGCTTATGAGTGTGGCTGCCTTTTTGGCTTGACTGGATTTACAAAGCATTTTCAACAAGCTAAGTGAAAATATATTTTGATGATCTGATTGGTAAGATTATCCAAAATTATCTTGATGACTTAACTGTATATTCTAAAACCTAAGAAGATCATTTGAATCATCTTAGACAAGTTTTTCTTCATTGTAGAAAATTTGGTATGTCATTAAATCCTACAAAATCCATTTTTTGTCAGAGGAAAAATCCTCGGACATATTGTATCTAATTCATGCATCAATATTGATCTGAAGAGAATTAATTCCATTCAAAATCTTTAAGCTCCAACTTCCAAAAAAAGAAATTCAATCATTCATGGGTAATATCAATTTCGTTAGAAGATTTATATTTGATTTTGCTAGAATGGTGAAACCTATGAACATAATTTGTTGAAACAAGATCAAAATAATATTTTTCCTCTAATGATACTATTGCAAGAGTGTTCTTGTAGAAATTAAAATGAAATTAGCTTTGTAATTGCCTTGGCAAAGCCTGATTTTACAAAATATTTTATCATATATATTAAATGCCAACGGGTTAGCTTATTTCATAATTCTTCAAAAAAGATGATCATAATAATGAGCAACCAATAACTTACATAATTTTAGCTTCAAATTTTATCCAAGATGAATTCAAATATACTTTAATAAAAACATACATCTACTCTTTGTTAAATAATTGATAAATTCCTTTGGCCATTTATTTTAGGCAAGCATACTCAGGAAAAAGTCCCTTTACTTGTAGTTAAAATTTTTCTTTCACAAACACATTTATTTGGAAAGTTTCTTGGTAATACTTGGATTACCAAAATCCAAGAACAAGATTTCATGATTACAACCTCTAATACAATCAAGGGACAAGATCTAGCCTTACACCTGGTTCAACATCCTGAACCAAGATATTCTTCTGAAAATAATGAAGACTCCTTGTCTGCATTATTCCTATTCGAGTAGGGTAATCTTGATCTAGCAACATATCCCTGGTATTGGGACATAATTTATTATTTTTAATATGAAAGATGTAGTGATAATCTTTGAAAGTAATCTAGAATGAAGGAGTACTCAATTTGGAGGATTAACATTTAATTTTAAATACTTCACTTTTTCATAGGAATGTTGATGGACTGCTACTACATTGCATCGATGATACAACAAACCAAATGATTTTGAGGAAAATCATGGATTGACAGATTCTTATATTCACATCGGTGGACACTTTGTTGCAAAAGCCACTACACATAAAATATTAAGGATTTATTATTATTGGCCTTCTTTCTTTAGGGATTCATATAAGTTTGTACAATCTTGTGTCGAATGTCAAAACTGCCTAGAGGGAAAAGTTCTTTGTCATGCCTTTACAACCAATCATACCTCGGGATTTTCCATTTCTAAAATGGGGATTATATTTCATTGGACCAATTAATCCTCTGTCTTTCATAGGTCATATTTTTATCTTAACTACCACAAACTACTTTACAAAGTGGACTGAAGCAATTCCTCTTAAACATGCACAAGATGAAAAAGTAATTTCCCTTCCCTTGAAACAAGCATCTTTTCTCTATTTGGTCTTCCAATTGAGATAATTTTTTATAATGGACCAACTTTCATATCTGCAAAATTTACCCAATTTCTTAATAAATTTGGAGTGAAATATTTCACTTCATCAATTTATTACCCTCAGGGAAATTTGAAAGTTTCTAATACCAAATAAAATCAAGCTAAAATTTTAAGAGGATCAATAATGACAAACTCAAGAAAATGGCACACCTTACTGATTTATGCCTTATGGGTAGATCGTACGACTACTAATATAAGCACAAGTCATAACCCTTTTCAATTGTTATATGGATTGCAGCTTCATCATGTCTGCTGAACTTGAACTTACCTCTCTCAGATTAGATTTACATGTCGAAGAACTAAATTCTACGAGTATCCCTCAAAGACTAAATGCTTTTTTTGGACTTAGAAGAACATAGGAGTTATTCTCTTAATAATCTGAAGAAAAGGCAACAAACCCGCTAAGAACATTTCACATAAGAAAAAGTCAACTGAATTACTTTGCAAACAAGTGAAAAGGTGTTTCTAAGAGGATTCTACACATGTAGACAGTTGCAAACATTCAAAATTTCAAAAGCTATGGTTGGGTCCTTATATAATCACCCTCTATCAATAGCCACTTTTACTTACTCAAAGATGAAGATGGTTGGTTATTTTCATATACTACTAACAATGCCTACATCTGAAACACTATGTTGAACTAGGTTAAGACTTTTATTGATTATATCTAAATTATTTCTTGTATATATTTGTTTTGGTCTGCTTATTGTTTTCCTCAGAGAGCATTTTGATATTTTCTCTCCTTTTCATTTACTTGAGTTTTATTCTCTAAAATTTAGTCACAATTGTATTAGTCAAGTTACTATTATTCATTAGTTTGCAAAGATAAATAAATTGTATTTTATGTCCCAAGTAATAATATTTGTTGAGTACTCAAACAACTAAAATTACCTTTGTTGCAGCTTGATTTGATATGTATTTTCCCTAATTCTTCTTCCTCCTGCATTCTTCCCTTCCATGAGTGTATTTATCGTGGGCATACATTAAATTTGTTTTGAAACATCATTCTCGAGAAGAAAATATAATCAACAAATCAAAATAAAAAGTTATGAGAATGAAACTAGATATTTTGAGTTCTAGTCTACTGATATCAGACTACCCTATGGGGTCACCATGTGTTGACTCATACTTCGTCCCCTTATTTGAAAAAAGTTCGCAAAGAGTTGTGAACTTGTAACTCATTTTATTTATTTTTTTAAATAATTATAACATGTGTTTCCTAGAAAAATACACTGAAATGATAAGGTCCGTGTATGTCATTCTCATTCTCAACACTATGGCAAGATATCATTTTTAGTTTGGGCATCACTTCAAGTATGACATTAAAAATCAATTATTTTAAGAGATGATCTAATCTGGTTTGATGGTTAGTAACATCCTCCGTGATATTTTATGAATAAATATACCTTCAACACAATAAATGGTATTAAAGAGATATATATATGGATCATGGTTTTGAATACTCATACAAAATACTTGTTTGTATAAGCATACACATCTTGTATCGTGCCAGGTTGAAGTTTCAAAAGGCATAGATGTTATAAGTGATATTTGATAAGTTATATGAGCAAGCAAGTATATGGTTCTCATATGCATGGTTCACTTAAAGTATGCAAGGTATATAGTTAACAAGCAAGTGGTCGATAAATGGCAAAGGTATATGATACATAAGGATTTCAAACATAGAATATATCATTGGTTGTTTTGGCTTTGATATGTCTATTTTTGATGCATTAAAAGCATATATGGGAAAATACTTTGGTGCAAAAGGTTGATATGTGGTATGCCACTATGATGGAGATTTGATATAATAACGCTTTATATATATTGTTTTTGGTTGATACCTTATGGTTCATTGATAATACTCTTATTGATATGGAAATGGCGGGTATGGGATTTGAGCTGGCCACTATGTCAACCATGCATTGACTTTGAAATGATATGAGCATTAATGCTACTAACCCATGCCTTTACCACCTTGGAAGGCTTTAGGTTTCTCGTCATTTCTAGTTTTGGTTTGGACCATGGGGAGAACTGCGCTTTGGCTCCATAAGACACCTTGTTCGTTGTGAAACCATGAAGCTAGTGTAGCTGCTTAGATAGGAATTGGTATAAATATTGGGTTCTTCCTGCAAGGTATGTACACATAGAGAGCCAAAAACAATATTGAACCATATTTGTTAGTAAATGGTTTAGTTTGGTTCTACATTTTATTTCTTTGCATGTAGTTTTTTCCTCCCATGTTCTCTCAACCCTATACACAGAATTTTGCAATTAAAGAGGTTATGCCTTGTGTTGAAACAATTGTTGTAACATTTTGTTACAAGAGGTGGTAGAAATGAGAATCAAAGACAAGTTTTCTTTGTCGTATTCTCCTGAAGTTTGTTATTGTCACTCACTCATTTCATCACTTTCCACGAATTTTAATGGTTTAAAAAATTGTTTGGTTATGAGTTAAATGGAAAATGAGTATTAAACCAAACTCCGAATGATGACTAAGTTTATCTTGAATGAATGTGACTTGGGTTTGATATGGAATCATTTTAAAAGGTATGAAGGTTGAAGACCTAGTTATATTGATATCAAATGTTCATATCTATGCTAATTTTTAGTTACTGTTCAAGTCTAATATTTCACCTCTGCTGGAAGAACTAGTTTTTCTTTGAGTCTAAAATAAGGGTATCCTTTATTGTTTTGGTGGCTTCATTTACATCAAATGCATGGCCATCATGAGCTAAATCTTGCCCAATTATTTGGCACTAGTTGACTTAATAAAAAGGCTAGGTTTTCTAAGACAAGACTATTGTTTACTTTCACTTCCAGCTCATACCTATTTCATTGTTGGAATAATGCATAATATGGAAAACTATAAATGATACCTACCTAGATTATTTCAAACCTATCCACAGTCTCTTATCCACATGTAGTCTCTATGATCTGTTCCACTATGTCAAAGGATGGATGTGTGTTTTAAAATTTGTGTTGGGCGCCACATGGACCCTTGACATTTCAGGTGTTGGAAAGAGTTATAAATAAAATAAGTCATAAATTGCAACTATTGGTTGATTGATATATCATTTCAAGAAAAAACTAATGTGAGGGTCGATATGTTTAATGATATTGGCTCATTTATTCTTATGGTTGTAGATTGCAATGCTTTTACCATTGTTGTTGAGGATGTTATAAGGAATGATTGTGGTCTTCGAATATTCATTTAAGTTGCTATAAGTTGTTGGTTGGCATTTTGGAGTATTATGGACATACATTTGAAGTAATGGTTGAAGTTTGAGTCCTAAATGATTTTCACATGAACTATTATGCATCATTCTTTCATTACTATCACTTTTCATAAGTATAGTCCCTCTATTATATAACACAAGGTCTTATTAAAAGTACAGAGTTCATATAAATATATTAAGACAAAGGAAATTGCCCCAATCATTCATTGTTTTCATTTTTCATTTTCTATCATTAATCCATGTTCATGTTTAAGAAGCGATATATTGAAGAGGCATATATAAGATTGAAGCTTCTGATTGGCTAAAGAAATTTTAAGGAAGAATTTTTGG
>SNQJ01S0005229.1:52742-64457 GCA_010110895.2 Picea sitchensis
AAGTTATTTCAGGAAGAAATACCTTCATCTTTTTAAATTTGTGATATGACGACGTTTTATTCTAGACACATGATACTTTATTTTGGGACAAACAACATGCATATGCTATTTATATTTGAAAACTTTAAATATCTTATTATTTTGATATATCAGAGGTACAAGTGTTTGTTGACATGTAATTATATGGATGAATGCCTTGTCTTGATTTATTTTTTGCTCCATATATATAGTTATTTTTGGACTTACAAGGGAAATTATGAAAAATAAGGAGACAAAGACCTAGTGGGACCCCACCTATTATTAATTTAAATACAAAAACATGTTTGAACCCTTAAGATTCATAAAGTTTCCCTCTCTTAAATACAAGTTAATTAAGTCTTACAATAAAAAATATAGTTGAACTACCTAACTACTTCATGAATATACAAAAGCAAGAGAGAAAATCAATGGAGAGATGAGAAAATAGAGAAGTGAAACTTCTGATAAGGGTTGATTTGAAGGTAGCAAAGAAAATACTACGAGGCATTGATTGGTGATATGCTCCAAGAGTTCAAAACAATGATGCACATGTAACTTGAAGCAATCCAACTTTGTCTTACATTGTGATTTTTTCTTTTGACATCAAATGTCCATGTATGAGTCTTAATTACATCTTGGATTTCCAAGAACTTCTATGGTCTAGGTCCTCACAGGGACCCGAAGAGATACTTTCAGTTGTAACTCAGTGTTGATATTAATAAAATGATTCACTGACTTCTTCTCACTTACGTTTTGTTAAACACTRTGTTCATATTGTTCATTTGTCCATATTTCAACGTTCTTACTTTTTATATAATTCTTCTATTTACAAGTTCTTATTTATTTATTTAATTATTTCTCTCTTTAAATTGTATAATCTCGGATAAAATACATAAAATCTATATATCCAAGAATTATATTTCTTGAGGTTTGATTAAGATTTTCACATGCTATAAACCAAGGTAATAGTCACACCTATCTCAAATAGCCTAATGAGATTTGAAAATGCATGAGTAGGGATTTTTTTTATCATTCCTTTCATCAACAAATGATAATAAAGAATTTTTCTTTGGGTTTTGTGTCTAGTGAGATGTATGCAAAATGTATCATTACATGCTTTTACTTGAATAAGAAATGATGCAAATATTTTCTTTGAAAAGTACACACATAAAGATCTCTTTTAACTCAAGAACTTTCAAGCACTTTCAGATTTGAATTTGAAACTATTTTTTATCCATGTATATGCTTAATAGATCTGTAATTAAGATGGATCTACAAGAAGAAAATATGCAAGATGAAAGTTTATTATTGTTTTGTTGATTTTAGGAAAGTATTTGACATTAACTCAAAATATGCCTTGTTTCAAATAATAAAGGATTTTAACTTTCCAAATTTAATTATTTTTCTTGCTATGATTCTACATGAAACAATTGTGTAAAGTGAAAGTTGGCACAATTTACATTGGATATACTCACAAGACTATTGCTACTAACATGGTTTCCCCCTATCTCCTACTCTTTTTACCTTATACATAAATGTTTGGAGAAGTTGTTTATTCATAATTTTTAGCGAAAAGAGGTTTGTATTCTTTTCGATATTACTATTGTCATTGTGCTTTTTGTAGATAAGATAATCCTTATGTTTCATATTACTGGAGGCCTCCAAATAATTTTGGCAAGCACGAATATTGAAACTCTTGGTACATAAATGCTACAACTCTTCTTTATGCTTTTACCATGGATATAGATAACTTCCCACCATCTCTATCTATTTATTATCCTAGAGTATTTAAAAGACTCCAAAAGAGCGATCCATAAAACAATTACAAAGGAAGTTTGTAAAGCACTTGTATGGGAATATTTCCATTTCACTAGAACTTTCTCTATGCTTTAACATTATAGTTGTCTATTTTTATATTAAAAATGATTAATTGTATTTATATAATCATCATCATCATCATCATCGTAATTTTAAAGGTCATGACACATCAAATTTGGTGTATGAGACCCCATGTTTGTGGGACAGGGACCCCCATCCTGTAATGATTTGACTACTAAACTCTAAGGAGGTATACATACCATACCCCCTCCCTCTGGATTTGAACGTGTAACTTCTTAGGAAAAGCACATTTTCTTAAAAATGATTCTATTATCACTTCGAGCTATGTTAATAGTCTTCTCCTTCCTCTTAGATAATTCATGCTTTGTTATCCTCAACTAAAGATGTAAACTTATCACCATATACCTTTTAATCAATGTAATAATTTATTATGAAAATTAAAATATATATTTTTATTAAATATATTATTGTTGAAATATATATATATATATATATATTCAATGTAAAAGAATGGTAATTCATCTTGCTGGACAAAGTCAATGTTTAAATCCAAATGGTATCCTTCTGACCTCGGAGATGAGGTAAACATTTCGGGAAACTTGATGTAAATACAAGTAGCAGGACCACTCATTTGTACACAACTCAAAATTACATTAGTGAAGAGGTGTGCATTCTGGCCGGGCAAGTGCACAAGAATCTGAGAGATGGCTGGCAAACAACCTCTGTCGTATTCACAGTTTAGGCTTAGAAGTTCTATTGGTTATGGTTGGACTTCCTGATCAATCTTGGTTATCTTAAACTTGGTGCATTAGCCTTGGTTGGCTATTTGGTTTGCTTCTAGAGAATCATTCTATGTCAAGGTTAAAGGTGCTCGGGGGTGGCTTTGGCCTATGGTTGGGTGAAAATATTGTTATATTGTCTATGATTAAGCGAGCTCACATCCATTACTGTCTAACAATATAATGCTGGTATCATAAGTCTTCAAATCCTCATACTTCCATGCAAAGGGGTGGCTTTGGCCTATGGTTGGGTGAAAATATTGTTATATTGTCTATGATTAAACGAGCACATCCATTACTGTCTAACAATATAATGCTGGTATCATAAGTCTTCAAATCCTCATACTTCCATGCAAACACATCCACATACTCTTTGAACAAATCCATATATTTTTTCTTCTGTTCAACATCGATGTCTTTAGACAACTTGATATACTTTGGTTCTTGATATGTCCCTATATTACAGTCTTCAACATTTTCATCTTTTGGGAGAACAACAGGTTTAATAGGTACATCATTTTTGTCAAAAGTTTGTTTCAAAGGTACTAGCCCCTTTGGAATGAAATTATTCTTCGGTTGTAGCACTTTATGATCAGCCATGTAATTGATAAACTCAGATATGGCTTTATCTTCTTCTTCAACCACATCATTGTTTCCTAGATCTTCTTCTAGGTCAATCTAGGTAGTAGAAAATTCATCCATTACCTCCATGAATCTCTTAATTTGTTAATCATATTAAAACACCTGCAAGTACTTGATGTTATCTCAGATAGATGGTCTATATGTCATATCAATTTCATATTTGACCTGAGGTATAATTGGTGGATTAAAGGTACTAGCATCTAAGGCTAGGGAATTTGATTGCTAGTTGAACTCTCTAAGGACAACAATAATGTTGAAGGCTTCATAGAAATTGTCTACTAAATCCCAAACCTGATTTTTGTATGATCTCATCCTTAGATACATTGTTTGATAAACACCTTTGACTTGTTGCGATGCTAATTCTGAATCCCCAAATACCACCATCTTTGTAATTTGCATCTTTATTGTAGCCTCTGAGCTTAGGTTCAAGGCCTTATATTCAACCACATTGTTAGTACCCTCAAACTCAATATTGTAAGACAAAATAATATCTTCTTTGGTCGGAGAAATTAGGATTACTCCATCTCCCACTCCTTCTTTTGAATATGCTCCATCAAAATACATTTTCCATACCCCCATCAACTTTTGCAACAACATTTGAGGAAAAATATGAAGGTGTAGGGACTTCATCACATTCTTCATTTATTGATAAAATATAGCAACCCATGTCTTCATCAATAGCATATATTGAGTGATTTTTGGGGTTGTTTTGATCAGTCACCACATAAGCAAATTTTGTTTCCCTATACAACCTCCTAACTTTCCTTCCCATGTTGTTGATAACAACATGCCATAGTTTGCAAGAACATCTGCCACTATAACATCCATCATTATGATTTTGACAGGTAATTGAGCTAAGGTGACTACCATGTCTTTGATCAAACCCTCACACTTAAATTTCCTTGAAGAAAAATAATACACATCATGATAAGGCCTAGTTACTTCTAATCATGGTTTCTCCATGATTGTTTTAGGCATCAGATTGTGTGAAGCTTCCGAGTCCAACATGAAATTGTGTAACATTTTATCATCAATATGCAATGTTACATAAAAAGGAGCAATATATTCTTCTTTATCATATATGCGAGCTCCAAATGCAATGGTAGTACATTCATCTTGTACATTCAAAGTGTTTGGTTGATTTGTGGGCCTCATTCCATGCATGACTTTCTCAATCCGATTATGATAAGAGGGAAGTTTAGCCAATTCAATTAGAGGCACATGAATTTTGATTTTTGATAATTCATGTTCAATGTTAAATGATGAAACATGCTTGTCATGTTCCTTATATTCAATTTCCCCCTTCAATTGATCTAAAGCATCATCTTTCCTTTCAACATCTACAAATTCTTTAGCCTTATCTTTGGGATGATTTGGGGGTAGTTATTTGGGCTGAGGTTGGTTGTCTTTCCTAGAAGCATTATGCCTGGGTCTGAGATTTTACTTCTTATGCATTTATTCCTGCAAGGCAACAACACATATCTTGTATTGAGAGGATGAGAAGGCTTCTTGACTCAAATCATTTTTTAGGTTAGTATTTTAGGATTGAGGGAATTTTCGTAATCATTTTGAGTCAAATGAATGTCATCATTGTCATCTTGAAGAAGGTGGATTTCTTCTTGAAAATCCACATATTCCTCATCCATCATATCTTCAATCAAAATGTTATTGTTATTGTATATGACATGGGGGTGAATGGGTTGTTCCTCATTCCATCTTTCCCTCCTCGTGATTTGCGGGTTGAAGGGTCTTCCAAACTGATTAGGATTTCTAGGGCCTCCCTCCCGAGGAAATTTATTTGCATTGTTTCCCTCAACTTCAAAACTCTAAGTTTGTTTGATAGATTTCTAATCAACCTAGACATCTCTTCAATCTTTGCATCTTGAGAATCTCTATTTGGATCAGAGGTACCGACTTCTTGTTTTCCTTTATTTTTATCTTTGTCCACATGATCCATTCTTTGTTTAATTTTTCCAGATGCAATTGTATTTCCCTCAATATCTATTGCATTATATTGCATAATAAGTAAGGTTGGGGATCTCCTTTCGCTCAACATCATGGAAAAATCAACTTCAAATGCTCCAACATAAGTAACTTTTGCTACTAGTTGTGAAGGTTTTATATTTGTAGGGGTCTTATTGTAAAATTTGTTAAATCTTCCATTAAAGTCTACAACAATTTCATTTGCTTTCTTCTTTAATGATCAAAAATCAGTTAGATAATAGAGGTGGTCTCGTTTCTCCCCCCACTATCTCATAAAGGTTGACTTTAAGGCTTGCCATGTACCAATTGTGGCATCAAGTAACCCCCTAAACCATTTTCTTACATCTCCTTCCAAAGTATGGACAAATAGTCTCATGAAAACATCATCATGTTCCACAAAAATATTAACAATAAAGTCTTGGAAACCCATATGTTCTTCAACAATGATGGTCTTCTCCCCATCATATTTTGGTTAGAGCTTTAGGTAGTTGTCAAGGGGGTCATGGATATTTTGAGGTAAATTCAAAGGGCCATATTTGGTTGCTACCCAGGGGTTTACAGGTGGTGGAGGTGGTGGTTGGTTTCCCCACATTTACACCCTCCTAGTCCAACCATTAGATTTTGAAGGATGAGACTATTAGCCCCAAAAGACAAAGGAGATGAAAGAATATTTAAAAAGGGCCTTAAAGAGAAACTTACTTCTTGAGGGAACTCTAGAGGAGAAATATGTAGATCTATCAGAGGTCTATGAGGAAATTTTAAAGCAGGATATGAATCTAAAGGTACGTCTATCAGATCTACATATTCACTTACTTTATGAATAACAGAAGGAGATATATCTAAACGAGGATTGCCTAGGGGAGAAGACAATTGTCTCTCCCCAATATTTCTCCAGGTTACAAGATTTTCTGGATCTAGATAAACTGGAATCTAAGAAGGATCAGGGTTCCTTCTGGTATCTCTTCTTGTAGACATCAGATTTACCACTGTGGAGTCACAAGGTGGAAGATTAATAGCTAGGTGCTTGAGACTTGTTCACCATAAAGAATCAAATATTACAATGTCATACCCCAAGAAAAATCACTTCAAAATTTCCTCCTCAACAATGGCACCATTTCATATGTTTTTCTATGATATGGTCTAGATTGTTTATGGAACTATGCCAAGGCACCTGAGGGGCGAAGACTTGGATTGAGCCTTAAAGCCATGCTTGTGTATAAAATGTCATGGGAATATTTTGGATTTCTCTCTCCCTCTCTCTCTATCTATCTCTCGACCCTAAAAAAAATTAAGACCAGATGACTAAAACCCTCAACCTCGAGAGCCATGTTGCCATGTGGATTCAAACATTTGAAATTTCAAAGGGATGGATGGATGAATTTTAAGAAAGAAATTTGAACATGCAAGGTATTTAGGAGAATAAATATTACAATCTTTATAGAAAGAAAAATGTGCCGAGCAATTATGAATTTAGCAATTATAACAAAAATGAATCAAGATCTGTTAAAGAATATGCATCCATACAACGTTTAAAGCTTCATACATTCAAACATAAGAGAAACCTTCTACATACGTTTGAATATATCTAACAAAAAATGACAAGAAATGGTCATATAGAATGAAATCAATTCAAATGTCATGACAAACATCACATAGTAACACTAAATGTGGTGCCAATCTACTACTTTGAGATTTTATTAATGAGATCTGATGCAATCAACCAGAATTGGAAAAGATGGATTTACTGGAAGACAATGGGGTTTGCAGACTGAACACATCATGGTGTATGAATCTCTTGAGGCCTGCTGCATTCATCATCTTCCTGTGCTCGGGCTCCGTGATCTTGCAACTTTGACTATAAGAACCTCTTTAATTACCCAAAGTGACAACCCTTGAAAAGAGCACCTTCTTCCTCTTTTATAGACTTGTGCTATATCCAAAATGACTTCTTGAAACTTCCTACTACTTCTTTATTCTTTAAAACCACCTCTTATTTTGGGAGGGGTCCCACCATGGTAAACAAAATGTTTTACATAGCCCCTTACTTTATCAAAATTTTATTCCTAGGCAAGTCGTGTGCCATTTGATTCTCCCTACTTTCCCAAATGAATCTTGGCATACCGACACATGTGTTGCCAAACCTTACCCATGGGGTATTCAATTTTATTCATGTTTCTTACCATATCATCCATATTACTGTATATTTCATAACATGGCTGGGCAAGTTCTTAAAAATCCCTTTTAGACTATGAAAAATCTGAAAATCTCCAGCCAACATCTCTAGGACATACTTCCCTAACAAACCCCTCCCCAGTTTATCAAATCCGCTGTCATTATTTCTGCTCTTCTCCAACAACTCTTGATACTTCTTTTGGGGGAGTATGTCTCTATTCTCATCCCAGGGAGGTGGAAACCCAAGTTTAATGAGCTAAGTTAAAATCTTTTTGAAGGAGGCTACGTCTCCTGTCATCTCGTTCAATCCATTCTTATCATTTTTCATGAATCTTCTCTTAGTAAGGACCTTTTTAGCATCTATTATGATGTTGGTTCTATCATTGATATTTAGATCCTTGAGCTACTCCTTGGTCCTATTGTTCAGGAACTTTATGATGTCATTAGCCAAGTTTGGTTTATTTTCTAACTCATTGGATGTTCTAGTTATGTCTTTCTTGGCTAAGGTGAGTAGCTCAAGCTCATCGCCTATTAGGGAAAAATGAGACCAATTGTCAGATATGAAGGTGGATATTATATCCCATATGGCATTCTTGGTTGCTTTAAGAGCTGACTTTCCTATTATTTTTGTCTTTAAATTTTCCAGCTCCTTTAGGGCCTCTTCGTTAGCAACATTTATCTGGTCCAACAAGACTTCTCTACTCTTTGTTTCTTCTTCCATCTCTATCACCCTTGCATCTTTATTTTTAAGCTGGTTGGTCATAGTTCCTAGCTCCATTTCTTTTGCACTAAGGTCAACCATTACCTTAGTTAAGCCTTATGTTGGGTTTGCCAAGGTAGCTTGCTCTACCCTTGACTTTTCTATTTGGGTTAGCTGATTCTGTTGATCCTTGAGGGTGTCATTTTCTTCTTGTATCTTCTCATTATCTTACTGTAATCGTGTTATAACCTTCTTTCTTTCAACCAGTTGATGGTAGAGCTATTCTTTTTCCTCATGGATTTCCTGCAGTTTTGGGGTTTGTACATGTTTGGATTCATGGAGGTTTATCCTCTTTCTCAAGACCTTGATTTCAGTATCCTTCCATTTCACCAATTCTCCCAAAGTAGTGGGGTCTTTAGGGTCTATACCTAGAGATGTGATCTTCTTTTCCAACTCTACTATCCTTGTTTGGTTTTCCTTCGTGGTAACCTTCTCTTGCTCCAACTATCTGTTGATCTTGTGCACCATTTCCCTCATCTTCCTTTCACTAGCATAGGATTGAAGTACCCATTTATACAACATATCACTTCCTTGTTGATGAAATACAATTATATTCGTGGGTTGAATATTTCCCATCTTCAGCTTGATTTGAGTTGCCTTGTAGTCTACTTGGGAGAGAGGATTTGGCACTTTAGATTCCAACAAGTTCAAATTGAAGGTGCCTTGTTGATAATCCATTGTTGTTAGCAACTTTTTATGTGTTTTCTCTCCAATTTCTTAGGGGTACATCTCCTTTTTCTTCTCTCTATTCTACCTTTTGATATCGAGGTAGTGAGAAAACAAAGATGGATGTTTCTTTGTTGTTTCTCCACTAGAAACTATTTACTTGATACCTCCTGTTGATAACGTGGCTAAGGGTAGGAGTTCAATAGTTAAGGCCAACCCTTCAACCTTGCTCTCGCCTTGGGTTATTTGCAAAATGCCTTTCCATTTATCTAAAATTCTTGTCACATTGTCCTCTATATCCATTTCTTCATCCCCCTTAGGCCTTTTATTTTGCTAACCATCCACATCCATTCCAAACTGCATTTCTGAGAATGTCTTTTTTATAGGATGGGTGGTTTGGGTTGTGCTAGCTTGAGTTGATGAGGTAGATTGGCTAGAAATCCCACTTCCTAGAAACTACTTGATCTCTTCCCAGGACTCTAGGTTTGCAATAATTTCTACTAAAACATTATTTTGATGCTTGTATGTTGCCTTCCTTGCAAATATGACACCATGGGGGTCATATACCCATCCTTCCATGTTCTCAAAATCAATTTTTTTAAGATTTTCTTCAGCTACAACAAAAGTTGTTCTTTGTTGAACTAAAAAGGGGCCAACCTCTTGTGGCAATGGGAAGGTAATATATTTTTTGTGTTGGGAAAATAAAAAGTGATCAACCATCAAACTATATCTGACATATTCCAAGGCCAAAATCCTTGGTGTTAAGAAATTATGGAGCTTGAATGGTTCTTTCTCAAAACCATACACCTTGATGATGGTATGATCTTCTATGAGGTACCAATCTCCTGTCCTAGCATCTGTGTTGAGTTGTAGAATATGCCTCATTTCTAGTATGGCTTTGGGAAGTGGAGTGCCATGTATCATGGTGTAGATGAAATTCATGTATTTATTGACATAGAGGTTGAAACCTCTATTTTTTTCATGTCTCCTCATCTCTTGGGTCCATTCAATGATTGGTTTCATCCTTCCACCCTCATATGTAATCTTAATTTCCAAAGTAAGGGTGATTTTGAGACAATATGAGAGATATATCAGGTAGGATTGGTATCTAAAGGATTTGGTACTATGGAAATTTTCCAATTGAGCTTGCATGAATTCCTCTAGGAGATGGAAATAGTCAAAATTATGGATATTCATGGATTCTGGGGGCCATAAAAGAGAGAAAAGGCCAAGGATAGCCTCATCAAATACCCTGTCATGCTCATAACCTAGGATTTGACATAAAACGACCAAATTTTCTGTGGTAATTTCAGGGAACATGTAAGATTTTAACAGAGATGGAGTAGTTGGTAATGAAGTATTAGGGGCTATAAGCTAACCTAACAATATTTATTTATCAGAGTGAGATAATTCGTGGTATTTTTCATATAGAGTATGTTCTTTTAGGTTTTCATAAGAGGCCTCACGAAAATAGAGAAATTGGGTGAGGGAATCTCATGATACAATGCATATGATTTGATATCCATCAGTGGACATCACTTTTCCCTCATTATCTTGATAATTTGTTTCACATTCGTGGACAAGTTCAAGGAAGTCGAAAGTTTGTGGGACACTGGATTAGACTAGGTTCGATTCCCATAAGTGTAAGTAATCCTGGTCATTGTTGGCACTGGTTTGTGAATTATGAATGGTGGGGCATAAGTCGGGAAACGATAAGGTCGAGTCAAAGATATCACTATTTCTGTTAGTTAGGGGTTTGTCAGCTACTACAAGATTCTTGGATGACTGAGGATTGTTAGGGTTTGTGACGGTGTCCATTTTACCAACTTAATGATAAAAATCACTTGCATAAATGAATCCAACAACTAGATGAGTTCTTGGCTTACCTTTTAACCATTGGAAGTTGCGTCGGAGGAATCTACTGAAGTTCGTTCGAGAGCTCGGGTGTTGAATTGCGCTTTGTATGTAGTGTTCTTTATACCCAATGAGGATAGTTTTCCCCTATTTTAAACTCTGAGTGCCACATGTCCACGTGTCATTGGTGAAAACCTTTGAATTTGGTGAAGCCAAAAAAATTAGGTGACATCACGTGTGATGTTAGTAGGGCCCCACAAACACATGGTGACCTCATGTTGGTCCAAGTTGGCATCTACGTGGCATAAAGGCAAGCCATATGTCATCGAGCTCGAGGTTGTTGATTTGTTTCCTTTGTAACTTCCAGTGGGTCCCTCCTATCCATGTGGGAACTACTGGTTGTTCCTTGTGACTACCCTGTTGGTAGGCATACCTATCTTCTGTCGGTCCCTAGATCCAATGTAGTATGCCATGTTAGTGCCATAGGGGTGCTTTTTTATCTTCCAAGTGTATATCATGTCTTAGGAGCGATGCGTGTTTTTCTTCCAAACCACAAACCGATTCACATGCCCCCCGACGGTGGTTTTCCCGTCCCTTTAGGTGATGCAACAACAATTGAAAGACAACACGTGTCAAGGGGTAAACCATTGTCGCATCATCGAAGGGAAGTTAAAACCCCTACATGTTCGCGATGCGACATGTGACGAGAGTCATCAATCTTCGTTCTCTTGTGATATATTTGGTGATCAGGCTCCCCACATCCTTTAGCCTTTGATCTTAGCCCATGGTTCTACTATAATCCCCCTCCACCAATGATTTAGAAATCCTTTGGGTTTTGGTACACTCTCGAGCTCCAGTTAGGCACATGGGGCCTTATTTTAACCCCTTTTCATTTATTCAATCTTAGTTAGGCCAGTTTATTTGTCTATAGGTCTAGAAATTGGATCCCTTTATCCTAGGTAGGCCAAATCAGGTCCTCTAGCCTCACTAATTTCTCCATTC
>SNQJ01S0005229.1:82789-93369 GCA_010110895.2 Picea sitchensis
TAAGGAATTTGTCATAGGGTGTACAAGAATCTTTCCTATGTGGCACATCCATCCTATAATGAATCCCCTTTAACAACTTGGAACAATAAAAAACTCCTTTGCGAGGAAGGTGTGAGTGTAGACATCACATATTAAAAAAATAGATTAGCGCTGCAAATAGTTAGAGATTAGATCTAATAAATTAGTGGCATGAATATAGTGGACAACAACTAAAAGCTTGAAACAACAATCAATATCTTCTCATTCACACGATAGAAAAGTTACAATAATGTTTTCAAGGGACTAAAATGGCTTCTCAAAGTGCTTAGGCATTCTCTTAATAGAATCGCTTTACTCAAGCTCACTATATATAAGATTAACTGGTGTGCCCTTTCTTATCAAGTCAAACTTGACAAGAGAGGGAAGAGTGGTTACAATAGTAATGGCTAATCATATCATTTATGAAATGAATCAATCACCACATGTAGTAATGAACATCTTCTCAAGGGATGCACCCTACCTAGCATGTGTAACTCTTGTAAAAAATGCCTCATAATGTGTAAGAGGAATTCATCATAATTGTCATGGGATATGTGATAACTTTAAACTGATAAAAAATTGAAGATGCCAAGCATCATAAGTGTAACAAATTTGTCAATCTCTCCCATGTGGCACACCCATCCTACAATGAATCCCCTTCAACACTTTGAGAAAAACATCTAGAAACAATTAAAATCTCGCTCCTTTGTAAGGAAGGGGTTCTCAACCAAGCCAACCTTCTCTCTAAGAATCTCAAACTTCTCGTTTGTAAGGGGTTTCGTTAAATGTTGACAACTTGCAAATTGATGGAAACTTAATCAAGAACAATAGGTCCCATTTTTGTGTATGTATCAGGAAATGGTATTGGATATGAATGTGCTTGGAGCAATCATGAAACACTAGATTCTTAGAGAGCTTGATGCAACTTTGATTGTATCAATACACAACAATGGACATCAACTCTGCACTCAACTTGTGAATTCAAATGGCTTCACAACATACCAATGATGTTTCCATATACTTTGTTTCAATTGAACTAAGAGCATATGTTGCCTACTTCCTATTGAACCAAGAAATCATTCATGATCCCACACTGAAGTAGTGACCATAAGTACTCTTCCTTGTGCTTGCATCTCTTGTCCAATTTAAATATACAAATCCATGTAACAAAGACTCTCCATCTCCCAYATACCTCATGCCATAATAAAGTGTGCCCTTCAGATATCTAAGTGCATGTCTGGTAGATTTCTAATGAATCTGCCTCGGGTTCAACCATGCACCAACTCATAGTATTCACTACAAAAAAAATACTAAGCTTGGTATTCACAAGACACGTAAGGGAACCAATCACTTGCTATACAAAGATGGATCTACCAAATTGGGATCTAAATCAACAAATAACTTCAAATTTATTACCATAGGAGTGGCCAAGGGTTTGCAATCTAGCCTCTAAAATCTCTTTAGAATCTCCACTATGTACTTCTCTTGTCCAAGGAAGACTTCACTTACACCCTACCAAATCACTAGACCCAAAAAGTAATGCATAAGTTCAATGTCTTTCATGTCATATTTTCTTTCCAACTTCTTGCACCATGAAATGAGCTTCTTTGAACTACCTGTAATAATCATATCATCTACATATACTACCAAAACAAGAAAATCTGATTTACCATATAAATAATAAACATGTGGATTTACTACGGTGTTAGTGCAGCCCAACTTCACTCATCATTCCATGAGTACTATGCATGTGGTCCCTACTTCTTCTCATAAAGGACCTTCTTCAATCTACACACATGGGTGTCTCGTCCATGCACCTCAAAACCTCTTCATTAATTAATGTAGACTTTCTCTTCAATCAAATCATTTAAAAAAATTGTGTTTACATCCATTTGGTATAAAGGCCAACAAAAAACCGATGCAATAAACATGATTACTCTAATAGAAGTGTAACTTGCAACTAGAGGAATAGTCTCCTCATAGTCAACTCCCTCTTTATAGAGAATATTTTGGCTATGAATCAAGCCTTGTACTTCATTATGCTTCCATTTATTACATGCTTAATAGTGTACAACCATTTGGAATCTATCATAGATTTCCCCATTAGT
This sequence comes from Picea sitchensis, assembly GCA_010110895.2. Taxonomy (NCBI): domain Eukaryota; kingdom Viridiplantae; phylum Streptophyta; class Pinopsida; order Pinales; family Pinaceae; genus Picea; species Picea sitchensis. The sequence goes on from SNQJ01S0005229.1 coordinate 84,916, forward strand.
CTTGGCACAATCTCTCATACATCATTCTTCTAGATAGAGTTATACTCCTCAACCATGGCATCATGCCATACCTACTTTGTTTTAGCCTCCTCAAAGCTAGAAGGCTCTACTTGAATGATAGAAGACAGAAATGAAACATAAGAGTGATATCTTCTAGGTTGATAAATGACTCAAAAAGTAGACCTTAATGCTCCCAATTGCTTTGCTTCCTTCAATGTCTAGGTAAGCCATCTCATCTACCCAGCTGAACTTGATGGTAATAAACCCTCTCCCTTTGAACTTGGATCTCGCTGATTTGAATATGAATCTAGTTATCCTCTAGATTAAAATTTGTATCATTCACCTTCTCACCTTTGACAATCTCTATAGGAGGATCATGGGAACTTAAAGACCATCCAACCTCTATCTTGTAGTGTATGAAATTTACACTTGGGTACTCACATATGTCTACCCACTCGGGGGCGCCTTGTGAAGTCCACTCCTATGCCAAATGCATGCGTTACTTTCCCAATGATGATACGATTCCTTTCAACTACAACCCTATTTTGATAGACAATCTCCTTAGAGCCTCTCTCACCTCAACGTAGGTGTGGGACTTCACTAGGATGTATAGTGTTTGGGTGAATTATCTAGGTCCATGCTCTCCCTTAATCTCTTGTCCTTTGTTTCTAGTTTGATTTATTTTGACCCCTTGGAGCACCCATTTGGGGCATTCCCTAACTTCATGGGTTTAGTTAGGAGCGCAAATCCCCCGACTTGGGTCCATGGTCACTTATGATGCTTTAAATAAGGTTCACAACTGTCGAAACTCTTGGTGCTAATCGTACCATGGATTCCATTTTGGTGCTATGCCTGTTAATCCACAAGTTGGATAATTGAGGGTCATTTTAGGCCTAAAACTCTGTGGTATTGTTATAACCAAACCTACCGTACTCAACCTAAAAGATGTGGTATGGAAATTCCATATGACTTGGGTACCCTAATCCCTAATTCAATGTTCTCCTATGCCTAGTGGTTGCTCCTTGTCTATATATACCCCTCTATTCCTCTTTGTATAGGTCCTTTGACTATCTAAGGTTGAATATTTTTATCTTTGGAAAAAACCTAATTTCCAGGTATACAATTAGGTTAATTATTGATTTCCTTCCTCGAGCCCCTATAGCTACTTTCTCTTGCCATCTCCAACACCTCTACATGGAATCTTTTGGTTAGCTTGGTTCCAATCTTGCATGTTTGATTGACTACAACACCTTCATTGGCATCACTCCATTCATACCTTGGAAGTTTCAAGCCTAAAACCTCAAGGGAGGTTCCATCACAACTAAGGAAAAGGAGGTATCATCCTCTTTGAGAGAAATGAGTCTATTTATTTTGCATACTTCATTGATTTATATTTACTACAATGGATCTAGTACTTATTGTTACACTACATACATATATTTGTATTGGAGATCGATGCAAGTCCTATTTTGCATGAATTTTGAGAAGGGTGTGCAAGTCATATTAGGACGTGGATTTCTCTTGGAGAACTATCACAACCCTTCACTTCGGCCCAAAATTATTCATCATCTACAACAATAAAATTTAGGTGAGTCCTTTTCCTCTTTCCATTTTTCAACATTAGGATTTCTAGTTCACTATAAGACTTATAAGTTAATTAACCTTAGTTAGTTGGTTTGTTTTGCTTTGCTAAATTGTTGCTAAAACCTAATCTAAAACCTAATTCAATTACCCTTATCACCTACAACCCTGTATTATCACTAAAATATCTTAAGGTCATAATTAATCTAATGGCTTACCCTCTTATTTTCATCTTCTTTTTTTCTTACCGAAGGGTTTCTTGGTTTGGACATTAAACTGAGTGGCAATTCCACTCTCCTCTCTTCTCTTATTAATAGTGTGTGTATGTGCTTGGTTGGTCTTCTATCCCCGACTTCACACTATGTGTGGTTGCATAAATCCCTTCATATGCTACATTTTGGAAACTCCACTAGGGAATTCCCATCAATCCTACCCTTCTTCAAGCATGTATCTAGGCCAAATGTGACAATGCTCACATTAAACATGTAATTGTTGATCTTATATTTGCACTTAAACTTAGGCCCTTTTGACTTAGTTACGAACTTGGATACATTAATCTCTCTCCTAGTCATATCACTTGTCGAGTTTTAATTATTATGACTCAAATTCACGTGGTTCGTTAAGTCCCAATCACCCTTGCTCCGAAGATTCTATCCACTACTTTCATGGTCCTCAAGCATGACCTTGACTATAACCTCCTTCTTGGACCTCCCTGGGTTGATGACATGATGGCATTTCCGTACAACTTCTTAGGTAAGATACTCTTCTACCATGAAGGAGAGTTTTATTATGTTATGTGAAATCTACATCCATTCTGCCTTGCCCCAATAGATGTTGATGTTTCCTTTTTAGCCTCCCCTTTAGTGATACATATGAAATTTCCTTTGTGTTTCTTAGTGTTAAGCAATTTCAAGAAGAGTATGAACCTTCTCATGCCTCTCCTATCTATGTGCACTTCATCTATAGAAACCTTGACAAGTGTAAATATCACAAGTACAAGGAATGTCATCTTTGAAAAAGAAAGGACACCCTTTACGGTCTTTCCTCACCTCTGATTTAACAACCTCCTCCCTTACCTCTCAATTTGAGTTCTATATCTGGCCCAACAAAAGTGAAACTTGCACATGATTCTTTTCCCAATCTCATTGAACTTAACGTTGTTCTCCTAGTGCACTAGGTAGATTTCTCTCTAGATCAACTTATTCATAAGCCAACCCTTAGTATCATCGATGTCGATGGCCCCTTTCCTCCTCACTATTAGAATTGTCTCCTGGTCCTAGTGGGTTTATCTCTAGATCAAATTATTCATGATCCAATCCTTAGTCTCATTGATGTCAATGGAACCCTACCTCCTCATTGTGTCATAATTGTCTCGTGATCCTAGTGGGAAGCACCCTTGCTTGTAATTATTGCCCTTCCTTACCTCATCCTCTCCCCATGTGGTGTCTCTCCCCTACTCTACCCAGGGAACATTCTTTTTCTCTCCTCACCCATCCTACTCAGTTTAAAACAACCTCTTCTCTCTTCCCTCCTAAATTTTCATGCCTTTCCTTTTGATCCAAATTATGCGAGAACGAAATGAGATACAAACAAAAATATAGAAGAGAACACAGAAATATAGTGAAACCAAACTTCTATTAATGAATAAAATATAAAAACACCATAGAACACAAACTGACTAGAATGGTGGTAACTTATATATGAAGAGAAAGAGATGTCGACTACACTCATTTGCAAATAATCATTACATCACACTCCATTGCATGCTCAAAGGACCTCCTTCACCTCAATTATATATGAGAGAGTGAAGGGAGAATAATTCCCATGACGCATGTGGGATAAATTGGTCTAAGTTTACAAAATGCCATAGGCATGTAAAACACTAGGACTTCCTAGGAGGTCACACATCCCAATACTACTCTAGCTCAAGCATGCTTAACTGCAGAGTTCTAATGGGATCTGGTGCATTAACATTGTAGGCATCACATTACATTAGAAATGGAGATGGAATTACATTACATTCCCCATCAAAACGGTGAATATCATGGTTTATCGAAACCACGGGCTCACAAATGTTGATTTAGTTGAGAAGGTGGATGGCCACTGAGATCCACCTAGATCATTCCCCCCCTCTTAKAAAGCAATGGTCCCCATTGCGTCAAGTTCCCTTAGGAGATGGGGAACATTTTGTCGAATCTGAACTTTGGTAAGTCGCTTGCCTTGCTAAAGTGGTTGTGTTGCTTGTACTTGGCTTGTGGAAGGATGTCWTGAACCTATTAGTGGAGGTGTATTCAAGAAATATGGTTGCATGATATACCTTGTTCTGAGTGTGGGAGGACTCTATCAGTGAATATGCAACAAGAAGAGCTATATCAATGGGGGCTAATGGTTGGAACCCCAAGCACAATTTAAAAGGGTCGTGACTAATAGAGCTATGTTGAACATATGGAAGACTCTCATTCTCTAGAAGGGAGCATCTATAAATTGGACCATTGGGTAAGGGAGCATCGAGCACCAATTCAATGGAATGCGGAACGTGGTAGTGCAGAGGCACCCCCATAGGTGAAGCATAAATATCTTCGTGCTCCTCTACAATCTTGCCGACCTGCTTCTACTCTATAGAAAGGTATTGGGCTGAGGTTGTAGTGGTTGCAATGACCTTCTGTTCACCTTCTGATTGGATCATGAAGAAGGAAAAAAAAATTATTTGAGAGATTAATTTGTGGCACTATTTTTCCTAGATCAATGAAGTGGCAGTAGTCGGAGCTACCTCTGGTACCTTGTAGAGATGACCTCCCAAAGTAACAATGACATTGCAGTGCTGAGACTCATAGATAGCGTGACATTTCCACATATATGGTTGTCCTAAAAGAACATCACAGACTTAAAAGGGGGAAACATCACACAATACATCATCCTTGAAGGGCTTGATGCTATAGGACATGCAACAATGCTAGATGACACAGATGGTTTATCCCCAACTCAACCATCCGATGGTGTATGGTTGGGAGTGTTGCATGGTTGGAAACTTCAATTTCTTGACAACCTTGGTTGAGATCAAGTTCTTCTGACTCCCGATGTCAACAATGAAATGCAGTGGGGTCCCCTTTACCCACATCTATGAGTGGAATAGGCACCCTCCCTCCTTAGGCTCCTCTGGTTCTTTTAGTTTTATTGTTGTGGCCATGATAGTAGTTGTGGGTTCTAGATCGATGATATGTTTCCCTTTATTGTGCTCTGAATCAGAGTTCGAGCCAGGTTTTGATTCTTTTTGTTTGAGCTCGACCACTAATGATTGTTTCGAGCGACATTCATTGGTGTTGTGCCAAGGACTTTTTTGGAACTCACACCACTTTCCAGTGTCTTTCTTAGACTTCCCATCACCTTTCTTAGCCGATTGTTTGGACTAATTTTCTTGAGATTGTCTCTTCTTGCTTTGTCCTTCGTTCGGTGAGTTAGGGTTTCCTTTTACATGCTTTTGTTGTGGCATATTTGCAAACCTGAACTCCCACTTACTCCCTTGCTTGAATTTCTGCTCAATTTTGACTGCATATTGATAAACAACTCCTATGAGGAGATGTCCAAGGAATCCATCTCAGTTTGAATGTACCTGTGCAGACCATTAGATAATTCAAAACCATGTGCCACTTGAAGGCTTTGACACCCAACTTTGAGCTCAAGGTATGAAATATGTTAGTGTACTCTAACATCGTCTTGTCTCTTTTTTTACACAAAGTCGTTCATCTCATGTATTGGTCATCATAGTTTCTGATAGGGTAGAACTCCTCCTTGAGGGAATCTACAAAGGCTGCCCAAGTAGGTTCTCTCTCGAATGTCCTAGATTCATTTGCGATGTACCTCTCCCAGTAACCTTCCCACCAAGCTTTGAAATGGGGAAGGGATTTAAGGAGAGCAAAGGTGATGTTTTCACTCTCAGAATTTTTTTGGACAAAGAAATAACCTTCTAGCAGATTCAACCATTTTGTTAGATCATATGCATCTATCTATCCTTCAAATAAGGGGATATCAAAATTGACTTGTACCTTGAAAAATGTTGCACCTCTGAAATGGATGCTTGTCGAAGATGCCTCGACCACCATCAGTAGTTGTTGAAGGATCTGGGAAAATTTGTCCATCATCTCATTCCTTTGTTGCATGAGAGATTCCTTGAGCAACATCTTGAAAGGATCTCTTGCTCTCTCATCTCTCTTTTCTTCCTACATGGGAGGTTGTTTGGGTTAGCGAGAGTGGTTGTCCTCAATCAAAACTAGCTCGAGACCCAACTCTTTGTACCTTGACCTCATCGGGGACATGCTCTGGGAAACAACAAGGAACAAACTTATCTGATATTACTGATCTAGATTATGTTGAGAGAGAAATGAGATACAAATTAAAATATAGAAAAGAACACATAAATACAGTGAAACCCAACTTCTATTAATGAATAAAATAGAAAAACATTGTAGAACACAAACTGGCTAGAATGGTGATAGCTTATCTCTGAAGAGAAAGAGATACATGCTACACTCATTTGCAAATAAGAATTACATCACACTTCATTGCATGCTCAAAGGACCTCCTTTACCTTGATTATATATAAGAGAGTGAGAGAAGAATAATTCCCATGATGCATGTGGAATAAATTGGCCAAGTTTACAAAATTCCATAGGCATGTAAAACACTAGTATTTCCCAGGAGGTCACCCATCCCAGTACTACTCTAACCCAAGCGTGCTTAGCTGCAAAGTTCTAATGGGATCCGATGCATTAACGTTGTAGGCATTACATTACATTACAAATGGAGATGGCATTACATTACATTCCCCATGAAAAGGGTGAATATCATGGTTTATCAAAACCACATGCTCAAAAGCATTGATTCAATGGAGAAGGTGGATGGCCACCAAGATCCACCTGGATCACCTTTATTCCTTTTGTCTTATTTTTTCTACTTGCCTCATAATTCAAGTGATCAGGGAAAGGTGTGTCTTTTCTCTTTTTTTTCTCTCTCCTTTTCTACTTTTTTTCTACCTTGATCCATTTGGGGTAATCTCATAGCTTCTCATTCCCCTATTTACTTCCTCTTTTTTCCTCCACACCCTTTGTATGCTTAGGGTAGGGCTCCCTAATTTCCTTAGCTTTTCTTTGATAGCTTGAGATAATGTTTCCAACTCCATAAGGTTTTCTTATTTTAATAAGGATTCATCAGGTCAAATGAAGCCCCATTTAGATGACACCCTTATCAAGCCAACTTAGGCATCCTATGGTTAACACTCACTACTCCTACTCTAGTGACATTCTTTCCTCTTATTATTTTTTCCTTTCATCTCCCCTCACTACTCAAGGAAGGTGCTTCTCTTCTTCACCTTTCCTTTTGGTCACTTCCCTTAGGTCATTGTTTTGATTTGGGATTGATTCAAGACCATTGTATCTCAATGGAAATCAACCATCATCTTCTATCCAAGAGGTATTGAATGTGATCATCTCATCCTGTAGACTACAACAATGGGATCACTTCCCTAGTCACATGCTTCATGTTTCCTCCTTTCCCCCCTTTACCTTTGTTGTTATATAATTAGCATTGGTATTATTTATAATTGCATTGACCCTATGCTGGTGTATGTCGCATCTTGTTCTCACATCAACTCCTTGGTCTGTTCCACTTCCCACACTCGCACTAAGTTTGGGTTATTATTTGTCACCTTCATTCTTGTGATAACTCTAGATTAGTGCATGTTGCCTCATTCTCACACTCTTTGATCATCGTATGTTACATGGGATTCACACCACAAGGTCTTCACTCATTGAACTTGTGACATAGCATGTGCGTTCATGGGATATTAAAGAATATTCCCAATTTCACTAGATATTAGTAAATACCTCCCAATTTTTGTTTTTTGAATTCCCCTCCCAATACATATTTCCAACAACAACAACAAAACCTATTCTTACTAGATACCCCTTTTTATACCCCCCAATACCTATAAAACCCCTCATACCCCGCATCACCCCCCCAATACTACAATATATTGACTTTATTTTTCATAATTTAAAAACCACCTTTATGAATGAACGTGATAACATATTGGTCAACAAGATGAAGCCTTCACGATTCACACTATGTCCTTAACTATGTGACCACAATACATCACCTTTATCCTTCACCTCTCTCCTTGAGAGTTGGTGTAGTTATCCCTACCCTACTCTAGGCAAGCCATTGACCTTAATGAATGCACCTAGCTTACTTCAACATACACCCACACTGTCATTTCTCTCTTATAATTAAGTACATGTATGGTGTTCTTACTCTCACTCTTAATATTGCAAATGATTTTATCATTGAGTTGCTATTATTATTGTTATATTCACTCATGATTTAATTTGCTTACATGTTCCAATTATTATTTCATTTACATAATGACTAGAGCTTACTAAACTATAATTTCATGGTTTAGATATTGTATCATTTATATGATAGTTAGACTTATGTCTCATTATCTTGTCATTTACATTTCACAGTTTAGTTGTTATCATTCTTATATAGTAATCAAGCTTTTTTGTTCACCCATATCAACATTCTTGCTTGATATGCATCACTCACTTTTGATCTCTCTCTTTTGTCTTCTGTTTTCTTGACATCATATTACTCCACGAGGCACCCCTTGTGGCTTCACCTTGTTTCAACAATTGGGGCATGTTCCCCCCCACACATACTATGAGATATATAGTCTCGATTGGTGGAGGATTCACTCACAACATCGAGGCATCGACTTACCCTACACGAACGTTGGATTGCTCATTTGTATTTTCTTACTTTTCTACTTCCTTGCAACTCGCTACTATTCCCATCTCATGGATATTAACTCCTGTAAGA